>JAJEJO010049178.1:0-30178 GCA_020662805.1 Glaucomys volans
ATTCGCCAGCAGCCCCTAACCCAATGCTTAGACAGGTGGTGGAAAGACTCCAAATGCCATATAATACTTCCAGAACTGTTGGGACAGAAAGTGTTGCACAGGCTCCACCAGACCACCCACATGGGGACAAAAAAACTACAGGACTTGATGCAGCGAGCAGGAATTAGAGTTAAAGGTGTGCAAGATAAGATAGAACAGATCGTCAAAAATTGTAGGAGCTGTAAGTTAACAAATGCAGGACATAGCAAGTGGGAATCAGGAAATAGATTCAGGGGAGACAGACCAGGAGTATATTGGGAAGTTGATTTCACCGAAGTAAAACCTGGAATGTATGGGTATAAATATCTATTAGTTTTTATAGATACCTTTTCAGGATGGGTCGAGGTGTTTCCCACCAAACGAGAAACGGCACAAATAGTGATTAAAAATTTTAAAAGACCTCCTACCAAGGTATGGATTTCCTGTTATGATAGGGTCAGACAATGGGCCAGCTTTTACTTCACAGGTAAGTCAGGGGCTAGCTTCGGTGCTTGGGGTAAATTGGAAATTACATTGTGCATATCGACCCCAAAGCTCAGGACAGGTAGAAAGAATGAACAGAACTTTAAAGGAGATCGTAACCAAATTAACCATGGAGACTGGCGGTAACTGGGTGGCTCTCCTTCCCTATGCCCTATATCGGGTGCATAATTCTCCCTATAAGATGGGACTTACGCCCTATGAAATTATGTTTGGGACTCCACCCCCAATAATCCCTAATCTAGCCAAGCGGTTCCTAAAGGAGGAAAAAATAGACGATCTTGAACTTTTGTTTTCCCTCCAGGCCCTGCAGAGAGCCCACGGAGAAATTTGGCCAAAGCTCAAAGACTTGTATGAGTCAGGCCCGCCTCCTGTTCCACACAACTTCCACCGGGGTGATTGGGTTCTGGTGAAACAACACCGACAGAGTAACCTGGAACCAAGGTGGAAAGGCCCCTACATGGTCATTTTGACTACACCCACCTCTCTCAAAGTCGACGGCATCGCCTCCTGGATTCATCACACCCATGCCAAACCGGCTGATCCCCTTTCTGACCTCATGCTTCCTGCCCTAGACAACACTATGTGGAGAGTGAACAAATCCAAGGACAACCCACTAAAGATCAAGTTTTGCCACCACAAACTGTGACTCTGTGTCTATGTTCCTACTTTTGCTTTGTTGTATCGCCCTGGCCACAACCACAGCTGCAGCTCTGGTTTCTGGAACCACCAACAGCCCACATCAGCCTTATGAGATCACCTGGGAAGTAACCAACCCGGCGGCAGGAGTTCCCAGCCTGACTCTGACTGAATATCACCTCTATGGACATGGTGGCCTGAACTGCAAGTAGACCTTTGCACTTTAGCAAATGAGGATTTTTCTGTGGAAACAGACACTAGTAATGTTAATGAAGAGTTACACCTGAGAAAGCGGGCCCTTTTAGACACAGTTAATGGGAGAATGAGAAAATTTAACTGTGCTTATATTCATGGGAGGGAAGAGCTTCAGCGTCTCCCCTTCTATGTGTGTCCTGGTTATTCTTACCAAAAAGGGTGTGGGGGGAAGAATCTTATTTTTGGGCTGAGTGGGAATGTGAAACTACAGGGCAGGCTTATTGGATAAAGGCCTCACGTGATTTGATTGAGGTCAAGCGAGGGAAACAGACTTTATGTGGTAATAATTATAACCCCCTCTTAATCACCTTCACCAATAAGGAGGCTTATTTTCTACCCTAGGAGAAAAATGTTGTTTTTATATAGATCACTCTGGAATAATTAAAGATAATATGGCAAAAGTTAAAGAAGGACTAGCAAACAGAAAGAAAGAAAGAGAAGCTAATCAAAGCTGGTTTGAATCCTGGTTTAGCTTTTCCCCTTGGTTAATTACTCTAGTATCCGCTATAATGGGACCCCTAATATTGTTGCTACTAGCATTAACTATAGGACCACATTTAATTAGTAGGCTAATTACTTTTATTAAAGATAGGATAAATACGGTGCAGCTAATGGTGCTAAGGGCCCAATATCACCTCATTACACAACAGGAATTAACCCTATAGAGACCCAAGATTGGCTCTCTGAATGTTCTAGGAAAATGGGGGAATGAAAAGATAGAAAATGTTTGCGCTTGTGTAAATGAGAGGTTTTTCCCAGACTGCTCTCAAGGAAAAAAAAAACAAAAACCGCAGAATGTTCCCTCCTTTACCTTATCTGCAGAACCACCCATCCTCCAGCAGTCAGGCTGACCCAAAAGAACACTGTAAACCTGCTTGTCTTTCATTATAAAAACCCTGCTAAATTCGAGCTCCGGGCCTCTTAGCATCACCGGTTGCCGAGTGCACGCAGGTCCAAGCTCGAGCTTGCTAATAAATGACTCTTTGTTGCTTGCATTGATCAAGGTCTCTGGTGGTCTTCTTTGGGGTCCCGAGCCACGGGGTACAACAGCATTAGCTGATCAGATATGCAGCATCTTAATCTAAAGCAGGGTGGAAGACATGCATGGAGAGCAAAGGAACTTCCCACCAGAGACAGCACACAAGGCAAGTTCAAACTGACTTTGAAAAGCTGAACTACTTTTCCTGAAGAGTGAGAGGAAATGGGCTCATTTTTCTTCCCCCAGGAAGACATTTATCAGAGTTCCACAGCAGCACTGCACTCCAGGCCCAACTGGCCACACACTTTCTAGGAACTGGTGTAACATCAAGACACAGTGCCCTCTGTTCAGAACGTACAGGACCTGAGGACTGCAGCAGCAAGTCCTGTGTGACTGCCCACAGGCACAGTCCACACAGCTGTCCCAAGTCCAGGGGACCTGTACCTGGCTGGTGCCCATACCTTGAGGAACTTCTTAAAAAGCTAGTAAATAATTCAAATGCTGTACATCCCTCTATTTCAAAATGCAAATTCCTCTTGGTTTTAGGACATTCACACAGCTGTACAAATGTCATCACAAAGTCCAGACTGGCTCACTCCACCCAAAAGAATCTTGTAATCAAAACCCAAAAGTAGGGTAAGAGATAAAGTTTTAACTTCATTTTGTTACATGTGGCTTTCCATTTTCCCCTGCACTATTGTTGAATAGCTATCTTTTCTCCAGTTAGTATTTTTGGTGCCTTTGTCTAGTATAAGACAACTGTATATGGGTATGTCTCTGGGTCTTCTATTCTGTACCACTGGTCTATATGTCTGTTTTGGTGCAAATGCCAGGTTGCTTTTATTACTATAGCTCTGTAGAATAGTTTGAGGTCTGGTATTGTGGTGCATCCTGCTTCACTTTTCTTGCTAAGGATTGTGTTGTCTATTCAGGGTCTCTTATTTTTCCAAAAATGAATATATAACTTTATCTCTCATCCTACACAAGAAACAGTTCAAAGTGGATCACAGACTTATGCATTAGAACAGAGACCCTGCACCTACTAGAAGAAAAAGTAGTCCCAAATCTTCACCATGTTGGCCTAGGATATGACTTCCTTAATAAGACCCCTAAAGTGCAAGAAGTTAAATCAATAATCATTTAATGGGATGGACTCAAACTAAAAAGCTTCTTTTAGGAAAGAGAACAATCAATAATACAAAAAGAGAGCATAGAGATTTGGATAAAATCTTTACCACATGAACCTCAGATAAAGCATTAATCTCTATGAGATATAAAGTACTCGGAAAACTAGACACCAAGAAAAGAAACAACCCAATGAATAAATGTGCTAAGGAACTGAGCAGACATTTCACAGAAGATAGACAATTGATCAACAAATATATGAAAAAAGGTTCAACATCTCTAGCAATTAGAGAAATAAAAATCTAAACTACTTTAAGATTTCACCTCATTCCAACCAGAATGGCAATTATCAAGAACACAAGCAATAATAAATGTTGGTGAGGATGTGGGAAAGAAAGGGAACCTCATACATTGCTGACTGGAAGGCAAAATGGTGCAACCATTATGGAAAGCAGAATGGAGATTCCTCAGAAAACTTGGAATGGACCCACCTTTTGACCCAGTTATCCCACTCCTTGGTTTACACCCAAAGGACTTAAAATTAGCACATTACATTGATGCAGCCTCATCAGTGTTTATAGCAGCTCAATTCACCATACATATATACATATATATGTATGTATATATATATAAATATATAAATATTAGATACTACACAATGGGGAATTACTCAGCTTTAAAGAAGAATGAAAATATGGCATTTGCTGGTAAATCGAGTTAGAGAATATCATGCAAAAGAAAATAAGCCAAATCCCCCAAAATTAAAGCCCAGATGTTTTCTCTGATATGTGGATGCTAATTCACAATAATGGGGTAGGGTGCTAGGGAAGAAGAGAGTTACTTTGTATTAGGTAGAGGGGAGTGAAGGGAGGCGAAGGGGTATGTGGGTAGGAATAATAGTAGAGTGAAAGAAATGTTATTATCTCACCTACATATATAACTGCATGGCTGATGTGATCCTACAATATGTACAACGAGAAAAATGAGAAATTAAACTTCATGTATATATGATTTAATAAAATATATAAATGCATTCAACAGTCATGGAATTAGAATTAAACTAATTAGAACAAATAAAATATTAATTTAAGAAACCCAGAAGTAAATTAGCATTTCCCCTTGACCTGTCTTTTCCAAGGTGGATGTGGAGAAGCTCTGGATTATTCATGAAATATTATCACAGAGGACTGAGTGTCAAGCCTCACTGCAGAGGATGGACAGACGAGGACCCAGAAGGATCCCCCTGAGGATGGTAGACAGGTGGCATGTGTAAGCTGAGGGAGGGAAAAGGTGGCATATTGGCAGATGGAGGTGGGTGGAGGAGCCTGAGGAAAGGTCACAGAACACATTTTTGCTTCATCATGACCATCATTTCTTGGTTTGCAATTTGAGCACAGTGAGGCCGAGGGGTCCTCCTGACATCTGGCCTTGGCTGGCACCCGCTCTACCTACAAAGGGAACCCGAGGGCCCTCTCACCTCCAGAGAAGGCTGCTGTCAGTACCTGTCCTCTCCACCTCATGCCGGGAGTTGCAGACCTGGTCAATGCTCTGCACCCACTTATTCATTTCCTTCTTTGTCTCTCCCACCAGGTAAAAAGTGCACACACTGGTCTTGATGAGGAACATGCCCTGCCACGGGGCAGCCTCCTCTTGTGAAGGGTCATGCTTGTGTCCACTTGCTCTCAGAGGCACAGGATGATGATCCCCAAGAGCTTCTTGGACTGGTCATGCTTGTAGTATTCCAGGACACTGGGGTCACCACACCACTGGCCACTCCTCAGGATGAACCAGCGTTCCTGCCAGGCCTGAATTGCACCAAGAAGGAGTAGAAAAGGTCAGAAATTCACTCATTATTTCAAAGGTATTTGTCCTAAAATCGATTTTCCGATGATTACCTAAGTTGCACCTGGTGGCCTGGAGTTGGTGATCTTTCTGCCTCAGCCTTCTGAATGGCTGGGATGAGAGTTGTGGCTCCCATACAGGCATTTCAAAGTTCCTCATGGGTCACTAAATTATGGCTGGGGAGTGTAGAAGCTGTTGGCTGCTCATGGCACCAAACCTCTCTCACTGTAGAAAAAACAACAGGCTTGACTGGATGTAATGGCCCTATCCAGCTATGGACCAGGTTTCCTACATCTTCACAGCAAAGTCTCAGAGTTTTCTTCACAACCAGTACTTTGAATGCTAATGAGGTTTCCATCACAAGATGAAGGCCAGATAAAAATGGCACAAATTTTTCAGGTGCAAGAAGATAAGAGCTCTCATAATTCTCCATCCAGTGGCAACACCCATCAGAATGAAGAAGTAAGGGAGACGTTCTCCAGTGAAGGCAAACAGAGGACTTGCCACCAGCCAACATGCCCTGTGGGAGGGCCAGAGGAAGTCTCTGTCCAGAAAGGAATGAGGAGAAGAGGGCCTGAGTGATTTCAGGAAGAAAGTGCCCAGCAAACAGAAATGTATGCTGACACAACAGGGTCTTCTCTCGAGGCTCCAACACTTGTTTGATGATTGAGGCAAAAGCCACAGCACCATTTCATCTCAAAGAAAAACCTTAGGACCAGGATACATGGAACATGGAAATTCCCATCAGTAGCACATCAAGACATTTTTAGAAACAAAGAAGTTCACTGTCAACTTTGTACTGAAAGGCAGAAGAATGGTAACAGCTAAAATAAATTGGCAATGATAAGAAGCCTGAGGGGTTGGTCCACCAGACTTCCAGACCCATCGAATGACCACAGTCATAAAGCCCAAGTGTGATAAGTGATAGAGGGAGAGATACAGGGTCAGCAGACTAGAACAGAGCACCAGAAGGAAACCCAAACTAACGGGCCAGCTGACTTTCACAAAGACAGGAGTGCACTTCATGAAAGAAGGGCAGCTTGCTCCACAATGGTGCAGAGACAGCAGGTATCATCCACTGGCAAAAAGGAAATGAGCCATGTCTCTTATACAAAGATTACACTGGGCCATGAACCTGAGGGAAAATACAGCACTATGAGATGTGCAGTGTGTTGGTCAGCTCCTTGTCACTGTGACCAAAATACCTGACAAGGGCAACTCTGAGGAGCCAGGGTTTATTTTGACTCATGGTATCAGAGTGTGGTCAGTCAACTCTACTGTAGAAACCTCAGAGTGAGTGGACAGGAAAGTGTAAAGGTGATCAGCTTTGGCAACCAGAAAGCTGGGACAGAGAGACAGAAATAAGGGTCCTTACAATCCCCCAGGCCACATCCTGGGACCCACTTCCCCTAGCCAAACCCAACTTGCTTCTCATTTTCAACACCTCCCAGTAACTCTACTCAAGTCATTAATTTAATTTATTTTCTTGCCCTTACTCGGGATGGAATCCAAGACCTCCCTCAGCCTGTGCAGATGTTCTACCTCTGAGCTGTAACCCAGCCTGCTCCATTCAAATTATCAGTCCATTAGAAGGGTTAATCCACTGATGAGGTCAGATCCCTTGTAACCTGGTCTTTTCACATCTGAGCACTGCAGTGCAGACACCTGAGTTGGGGGGACATTGTACATACAAATCACACCATTCATTAATATAAAACTAAACAAAATGGAGAAATTCTTGGTGCCTCAAATTAAGCAAAGCATTCCCAGATTTGGCAATAAAGTACAATCTAGAAAAGGAAAGATTAAAAATTGATAAGCTCTTGCTCAGGGAAAGCCCTGATCCAGTGGATAAAAACACAAGTAATAAACAAAATGAGAATGCAAGCTGGGTATGGTGGCCATGCAGGCCCAAAAAATGGTGGTGATGCAGGACATGCAACCAAAAACATGGAAGGCTGATACAGGATGATTACCTCAGCCAAAATTTAAGGCCAGCCTCAGCAACTTAGTGAGATCTCATCTTAAAAATAAAAATAAAACAAAAAGGCCTAGGAATGTAGATCATTTGTAAAGTGCCCCAGTGTTCAATCTCCACCAAAAAGAAAAAAAAAAAAAAGAGAAAAAAATGTAAACCACACTTTGAGCCAAAGAGTACTATCTTGAGTGTGTAAGGTATTCTTAAAACTCAATATAAAGTAAAAGCAAACAATCCTTAAAGAAAATGGCAAAATATTTAAGGGCACTATGCAATCACAGTGAAGGTGTACAATGCTCTTAGCCATAGGATTCTTGGAATATGATGAGTGGGCAAACGGTCAAGCCAAGAGGCTGATACAACCATGGACCTGGACACCACTTAAGAAAGAGAAAATGAACTGTTGACACAAAACTAGGACAAGTCCATAGAGACCCAAGCTGGAAATATCCAAAAGTTAGCATACCACCTGAGTTCACTGAACAGCACAGGTGAGATGACCAGGTCACAAACACATGACGGCTCAGGGCTGTCAAGGATGAAGGGTTTGGCAGGACTGGGGAGGGGCAGAGGTGGAGATAAAGGGAGACAGGAGGAGCCCTCGGCACTGGAGGCCTTCTGCATCCTGACAGTGCTGCTGTCAGCACCTGATGAGGACACAACACAGCGTTTCAAGTCAGGTCAACTGGGAAGGCTGGGTAAAGGGCACAGGGTCTCCCTTTACCATTTCTGTCTCAGTGAGAATCTGCTATTACCTAAGTATAAAACATTTACTTCTTTTACAGAGTTCCAGCTTCAGGACAAAACTAGATGGTCCTGATCACAGGGTGAAAAATATTGAATTAATATGAAGTGAAGGGTCTAAGCTTCACACAGAGATGAGCTCCCATGCGGCAGTCAGAGATGAGCAATGCTCAGCCTCAAGGTGGGTCGGGCATGCACAGCCAGGGTATTTTGTCTGGTGGGGGTCCTACATGGATTACTGGGTGACGGGAGCTCAAAGATGGTTCCCACATTTCTAACCAGGCAAGTGGCTAGCTGGTGGCCCCATTTGCTGAGCAGGTGTGGGGTGCTGGGCAGAGGGATGAAGAAGAGATTAGTTCTGGGTGCGATGAACTTGTGCTCTGGGAGACAGGAGATGCACCATATCACAGATGGATATGCAGGGCGAGAGTTCAGAAATCAACCCTGGCTGAGAAATTTAATGGAGCTTCATCCTCATGGTTGGGGCCCAGGGGTCAGTCTCATCCAGGAGACTCAGAGATGAAAAATAGCAGCATGGAAGGTTCCTTTCTCAAGAGAAGAAAAAGACATTGCAAGAAAGAGTCAGAGGACAACAGTGGAAAGGTGCTGCTCATCTTCCTTTCAGCTTTAAATAAGTAGAACCCTAGGGCACAATCAGCCCTGATGGCCAACAGCAGCTGATGACCACTGAAAGGGGGCAGAGGGAGCAGGTCCAGTCCCTGCTTGATCCTCGGCCTGAACTTAAAGTGCATCTATGGCCCCCAGCCCAGGAAATCCACTCTTTTCCTCCTAAATCCTTGATATGAAATTTGAAATGGGTTGAGTTTGCAGAGAGACTGGCTGGGAAGAATCTGTAGAGAAGTTGCCCCTCCCCCACCAACCCCGCACCCCACCTGCTGTCCACATCTACCTCCCATGCACCCCCTGGATTGCCCCAGCTTTGGCACACACCCACACTCACATAGAGTCACAATTTGTTCTCTGGGGGCAATTTCCTCAGCCATCCGGAGTGGACCACCAGCCGCTACCCATGTGGACAGACTGGAACTCCTTGCGGGTGGAGTTAGGGGCACAACCTGGGGGCGGAGGCAGGTGCACACCCGCATGCACACAAACCCGCAGACGTGGCCCCTGACTGTCTGACGCCCAGGACCGCACTCCCACCTAACAACCCAACACCCCCAGGTTGCTGTGGAAATGAGGACCCACCTCTGAAAAGGAGGTGGAGAAGTGCTCAAGGCCCCTGCATCATGAGAGGAGGGGAGTATGAGGGGAGAGGCCAGGCCCTTTTATGGCAAATGGAGATTTCATAGAAAGTAGACAGGTAGGGATCAAAGGACTTCCTGGCTTCATGTCCATTTACAGAAGTTTATGGGCCAGCAGATCAAGGCCCCACTCCAATCAAGGAGGTTCACCCTTTCTAACCAGTTTGTAAAACTGAATCCCCATCCCATGCCTGGCTCTACCAGGCACTGCTCCCTTGGATGACTTCCTTCTATATCAAGTGTGCCTGGAGAGAACACAATGACAAAGCGCTGGAACAGAGGTTACCTAAGTTTTGCAGAGGTCCATCATTACAGAAATCTTTTAACCGCTGGGCTGGATGCGTTCCAGGAGCCACATAGATACCAAAACCCAGGGATGCTTAAGTCTTTCCTAGGAAATGGCACGGTATTTGCATACAATGCATGCACACACTTGCATATTATAAACCATCTGGACATTAATTGGAATACCGAATAGAACCTAAACGCTATACAAGAAGTTTGAGAATAATAACAAAGTAAAATGTCCCTGTTTATTTGGAACAGATGGAATTGATTCCAAATGCTTTAAAGCTAAGATTGATTGAATATGAGGATGTGGAGCCTGCATATATGAATGACCACCTATGGCCTAAATCCCTAAGAGACATAAATATCTAATCATTTATTCAGCAAAATCAGGAGAGTGATCAGCCTAAGGAAAGCAGAGGCGACTTCTCTCATATCCCAGGTCCAGAGCTGGGATATGATTGTAGGACCTGAGAAATCTGCTCAGCTTGGCTGCAGCTGAGGTGTGTGGTGAAGTCAGGTGCACCTAGCCCATCTTTCCCTAGAGGATGATCTTTTGCATACCCACCGACATTTTTGCAACTCCATAAGACTGGCAGGGTGTTGAGGGTAGGTCACCTTCAGCCAGAGGCTCCTTTTGGTCCTACTCCCTTAAGCAAAATGTCCTGGGTTGTTGTTTACAATTCCTTGTGGAAACAGTGTTGAAGGATTAGTGTGGCTCCATGTCTTATGTGTACACCTCGTCCTTCTCTGGCTCTCCGTCCCCCAACATTATTGTGAAATTAACCCCCATTTGCAATCTATTGTAGCACTGAAAGCCTAGCTAACAGAATTCTTTTGTAACTAACAGAGAATCCCAGCCAATCACAGCAGCAAGGTCTCAACTGACCAAATGAGATGAACAAAATTGGCAACCTGCAAGCTGGCTTTGTAACCAGTTGAAGACTTCTTGTACCTTGCATCTCTTTTCTGTCTCTAAGTGCTGCCTGATCTTGTGCCCCTACTCTTCTGCTTTGTGCTCCTGAATTATGAATCATTCTTTTATTTAAACTTGTTCAATAAATGACTTTGTTTAACTTTTTAAAGTTTCTTCATTTAACAGGGATGTTGGGATCTAACCTAAAAGTTCATTAATTTAAATATAATTGTGACTCAGTAAAATATCTTTTGTGTTTATAACCTATTTGCATGCTTAAGAAATTATTGATATTTAAAGCAAAACTGTTGTTTTTCATAGTGTTTGAGAACCATAATATGGTTTTGAAGATTTTGCCTTTTCAAAATTAGCAATATTTAATTTGGATAAAGAATAGAAAAATCTAACATGCAAATCTTACAAAAAGAATCCAAATTTTGTGGAGATTAAAAATTTCACCATTTCTTTTTGCAAATATTGAAGGAAAAATAAACTTGAAAGTGTGAACTAGACCAAACAATGTTGAAATTAGTTTTTAGCTTTCATGAACCTATAATGGATTTTGGCAAGTTTTAAGCCAAATGTCATTCTGGTAGCATTCACATTGCATGATTTATTGTTCTTCATGTTTTTGTGGTTGGGAGTGGACCCAGTGCTGCTAGCATGCTCCGCAAACTACCAATGTGCTATACCTCAGCTCCTAATATTAACTTTTAAAAGATTCTATGCATTTCGGCTAATATTGTTTTAGACACCCTTGGTAGTTTCTAGTTTCTTGTGTTTTAAGTTTTTCAGTTATAACACTTCAAGAAATGTGTTTTTGCTAAAAATATGTACCAACAGGGCAATTGAAGCAACTTATTAAATCTTGAAGCAAAAACAGAAGAAACAGATCCTACACCCTTAAGCAAAATGTCCTGGGTTGTTATTTAAAATTCCATGTGGAAACAGTCTTGAAAGGCAGAGTTTAAGCAGAATTTATTCTTTTTTTCCACATTATTTTTTTTGGTGTTGGTGCTGGGGATTAAACCCAGGGTCTTGTGCTTGCAAGGCAGGTACTCTACCTACTGAGCTATACCTCCAGCCCCCAGAATTTATTCTTAAATCAACTTTAGTATTAATTGCATATAATAAGATCATTTGCTTATTGTTCTAATGATTAAATATTAGATAACGTGGTTTGAGAGTCACCTAGATTAGCAGTGTACACAACTGTGTTTTTGATTTTTCCTCCTTCTAGAGCTTGTGAGTTTAATTCTGGGGGTGAGTGAGCTGTCACTGAACATAGGGACCCCTTTAACCACTCAGCTGAGAGCATGCCTCACACTTGGGGGCCTGGTCCTGCCAAGTGGGAGATGGTGGTCCTTCACTTAAGGAGTGGGTCAAACACTGGCCCCTGAAGTCAGAACCCTGTGGCCCTGACTGAGGTGTCACCTTTGCTGTGCACCCACAGATGTTGGGCCTCTCCATGCCTTATCTTCACCTGTGCAGCCACACCCATGCTCTGTTGGGATGGTCAAAGGGAGTGAAAGTGGGTTATCGGGTCTGACCCCTTGGTGGCAAAGCTGAGGCACTTGATACAACTTGAGAACTGCCTGCTTGGCAGGGCCACTCTTCAGAACCTGGTTGGCACCCTGCTCCAACACATTGGGTTTGCTGATGATTTGGTTCAAACCCACACCTCTTCTCTCCCCACAGTCATCACAGCCTACCCGTAGGTTGGTTTCTGGGAATAACAGCCAGTGTTGGGGCAGCCAGGTCTCAGCATGTTTTTCTTCCAGAGTTGCCAGTTGCCAGGAGGAAGCAAGGAGCTGGTGCAGCTCTGGAATGGCATCCACTACTGCATGGCTGCCAGGAGGCTGATTTTCAAGGTGCTAACCACCTGCAGAGATTCCCCTGTAGGAAGAGGTACTGAAGCCATGTGTCTGCACAGTTCCACCAGGGTGCTGGACTGTTTGATATAGTACCAAGGGCCCCTGAGGTGCTGGCAGTGGACAGGGGGTCACAGCCACAATACCATCAGCAGTATGGCATCAGTGTTTCTTGCTGACTGTGAGCAAACCCCAAACTGTACTTCCCTTGCCTCTTCAGTGTTGGGTGGCTGAGTCCATGCCAGCAGTGGGCACCATGACCATCCCTTCCTATGTGCTTCCTTAGCCTGGCAGGATGATGGAGCCCATGAAAGGGCATAGTGGACATGGGGAGCAAGTGGGTACTGCTGGAACTGTGTCCCGCATCTAGGACTGAGGGTGCCTCTCAGGGCTATAGAAATAAACATGTTTGAAGGACTAGAATGAGTAGTGTGTGCTGGGATCAAAAGGGCTCCTGGCACAGCACAGGTGCCATGTAACTGCAGTGGCATCTTGCCAATATGACCAGCAGTATATAAATTCTATTCTAATGAGCGTTCACTACCTTCATCACCATTCACACATGAGGTAAAGGTGCAGTCATCTGCTAAGGCTTCACATGAGAGACGTGCACAAGATTCTAGCCAGCCTTAGAGCACAAAGCCTCTGTCATTCCTCCTAGGGTCACCACTGCTTGGGGGTGCACTGCTTGTCTCCCTCCAAGGTTGCTGAACCCCAGGACTTCACATTGCAGGAAGGAGAAATGGGTGCCTTTTGGGCCCAGAGGGATTTTCTTATGTGATTCCCACCAGTTAGTGGAAGCAGGAGACAGGTCCTCAGAAGCACCCATTCAAGGGCTCAGTTCTCAGATGCCAATAGGTCCTCTAGAGGCTCCCAGTCTGTCAGGGCATGGCTTTGCAGCCAAGAGACCTGGGCATCAGCTCATGTGGCATTCTTGGCATGTTTGTGAGGGGCATTTTGTCTTCTACCTGTTGGGCTGAGAGATGCTGGGTATACATGGTCCTTCTTCCCTGGTGCTGGCCAGGGGCCATGGATACTGGATGGTAGACTGGCTGTACAAGAACACCTTCAAGAGAGGAACAGGACAGGTCTGTTCTTTGTTTTGGGACAAGGAACTGTTTAGAATCGCGGTCAGTGCAGACCTATCCAAGACTTGGAAGAGTCCTGAACATGACGGGGCAGCTGGCCACATGAGCAGGAACGGAGGCAGAAGGGCATGGTCATACACCGGGGGTTGATGGGTATGTGGTAACCTAGACCACATCACACCCTCTGGAGAAGCAGTGTGTGGTAACCCCGGGCAAGTGTACAGGCTGGCAGTGGGTGTGCTTGCTTGACCTTCCATCAGGGTCCCTTAGGTGGATGTGCAACAGTGGGGGAATGTGGGTGGTGGGCAGGAGAATGTGGGCTCTCTCCTCTCTGTGCTGGGGTCCCTAGGGGTGGTGCAGAGGGGATGCTTGTGGAAAGGTGTGTCCCAGGACAACTGGAAGTTGGCTGGAGAAAAGGAAGTTGATGGGCGGAGGTAGAGGTTTTGCAGACTGGTAGATGTGGTATACCAGTGTGCCATGCTGAGTGTGAACACCCAGGAGCATGCTGCTTTCGTCTCCTGGGTGCACAGAGCTGCAGAGCCATCAGAAATGTTGGTGAGTCATGGGTTGTGTGAGCAGTGAGCAGCACTGGGATGTCAAGTCTACCACACTTAGATGGCTCTTTTGTGTGCCACATTTCCCTTACATGGAAGGTCAGACACAGCAGAGATAGAGCCCCTTGTCCAGCATCAACTTTCCAGACCTGTGCATATTGGTCAAGTGGTACTGAAACACCTCATGGTGCATAGAGGTGACAGGCTGAACCAGTACCTGGTCCACTCCTGGGTCAGAGGATTGAGTCTGAGGCTTTGAAGTGCAGGGCAGGAAGAGCAGCATTAAGATGAGTGAAGAGTCCAGGAGTGCAGAGGGCAGAGAAGAACTAGTTGGGATTGACTTTGGGTTTGAAAAGAAGGAGGTCATGGGTGAGTTGGCATCAGTGGGGAGTGATCCTGCACAATAGTAGCAAGTCACCCAAGGGAGCAGTGTGGTGGGGAATGGAAGGTGAGAGGGGTTGCAGTGTTCACCCACTCACTGGCCTGCCATGGAAACCTCATTGGGTGAGCAGGGAGTGAGTCTTAGGCAGGGTTGTGGGGACCAACATCATCCACATGGCTGGGCATGTGGAGGCCTCCTGTGTGTGGCATGTTTGGTGGGCTTCTGCTTAGGAGGCCAAGACCAGTACAAGGGTGGACAGAGCATTGCCTTAAAAGTGCATATGGGGTGGGGGTCAGGCCCTGAAGAGGCCTGTGCTGAGCAGTGCAGGAGGGGTGCCCTTGAGTCATGAGGTAGGCTGAGATACACACTGAGCATGGCCCAGGGGGCCTCCTCAGCCAGACTCCTTGAAGCTCAGTATGCTCATTCTTGTGGAAGAGGCTGTGTACAGGAAAGATGTCCCCTAGGATGAGGCCATTGGTTCAGGGAAACTAGCTTTGACTTACTCAGAGAGCCAGGTCCTGAGCAGGGTGCTTGTGGAGGGTTCTGTTCTGTATCCACCCTTCTCTCTATCCTCATCCATACCTTCTCCAGCCCTTCCCTCTTACACATATATCCACTCCAAGCTGACCAAGCTATGCCAGCTTATCTTTAAGAAAGATGCAAATTCTGAGATATTCTCAGACACATGTTACATGGAGAAAAAGAAAAATGGCAGGGTGAGGTAGTGAAAGTTTGCACCTCAGGGAGATGGAAGGTGAGCAGAGAAAATGGAAACCTCAGTAGCTGATAGCTGGACATCTGTGCACCTGCCAAATGAGGATTTCACATCTTTACAGCAATGTTAGGGAGCACACACCAGATTGTGACTCAGTGTCTGGCACTTGGTGGAGAGAGGCTGGGTGGTAAAGCTGAGCTAGAAATCAGCAGAGATCACTTCACTTGTTCTCTGGAAGCCTGAGGGGGCTACTTGGATCAATTATGGCACAGATCATTCCGGAGAGGGAAATGGAGGTGCAGGGTGCTGAGCCTGACTCAGGGGGCCAAGGAAGGTTGGCTGGATGCTGTGTCTGGCTCCCTGACTGAGGCTGACTTTGTGCCACACAAGAAGTGCAGTCCTGCTCCCTCTAGTGGGTTGTGGACTTTACCTGCAGGATTTATCAACCCACCCAGGAGCAGTCACCAGGACATGTATCCTGGGCTTGAGTCCAGGCTCAAGTGTTGGGTCAGCACAGGTGGGCAGCTTCTTCCTGACAGAGACCCCACCACAGGCTCCTGATCTCCTCCTCCTCTCTCTGCGTGTACATGTGTGCCTGTGGCATTCTTTATCACGTAGTTTATATGTCTGGCCTTCTCTCAAGTCAGCAGTGCAGATCTGGAGGAGGGAGACTGGTCTGTACACCTGCCCATGCTGTTCTCTCCACCCACCTCTTTATAACAGGAACCTGGACCTTAGAGGAAAAATGAGCCAAATCACTGGGAAAGCAAACTGAAATCAAATGTAAGCAAGTGTGGACCCCCCAGAAGCTTCCAGGAAAGAGGCACTACTTTGGGACAGGAGCCCTGGCTGTGAGTCTGGAACCATGCCCAAGTTTCTTCCTTGGGTGGTGCATGACTTGATTCTCACAGCCACACCGAGGGCTCAAGTGCTGCCCGAGCAGGTGGGAAGGGCTTATGCACCATAGGAAACACAGCCCAGCACACTGCCTGGCACTTCCCTGCCGCAGCAGGCACTTGCTTAGCTCCCCATGCCTGGGAGCAGAGGCCTGGTGGGTGGCAGTCTCAGGCTCAGGAAACTGTGGAGCTGAGGTCCCAATTGTTTAACTTACAGCAGCAAATCCAGGAGCAGGGACCTCATGGAGCTGATCCTCTCCTGAGTCCACAGCCACCACACTCCAGCCTGGACTGAGCAGAACCAATACAAGTGACTTCAGCTTCCAGAACCCACTGGTCAGGGTGAGTGCACCTGCTCCCTAACAGGACCTGCCACCTTCCTCGAGTGTGCTGCTGGCACATGGCCTCCACAAATGCTGGCCCTCTAGCACCCCTGCTGTGGCTCAAAGTGGCAGTGGACCCTGTCCCAGAGCAGGGTGGGGACCTGGGCATTGAATAAGGAGCCCAGCACCAGGGTTGAGGAAGAAAAGCAATAGTTCCTTCTAAGAAAGACACACAGTTCCAGGGATCTAGGAAGCCACAACTCCTAGAATACTTGTTGGTGGTGGTGTTATTGTTGGTGGTGGTGTTATTGTTGGTGGTGGTGGTGATGGTGATGGTGATGGTGATGGTGATGGTGATGGTGGTGATGGTGATGGTGATGGTGATGGTGGTGAGAGTGGTGGTTCTTCTTGCTTCTTTTTTTTTTTATTTTAACAAATGGATACACTGGCCTCCATGGCCAGAATAACACCTTCCTGAAAATGCACTTCTGCAATGTAACCTCAATTGTGGTATCACAGAGAACCCACCTGGGTATTTGCAAAGCTCAAGGTGTGAGCCCTCCCCTCCTTCCTCATTTTTGAAGGGGTGTCCCCAGAGCAGAGCAGCATGGAAGTGACTCGCATGCCTTTATGCACCAAGCCTTGCTTCAGACTGCAGCTCACAAGTCACGAGCTCACCTCCCAGGCCCAGTGCTCCAAAAATCAGACACTCATTTCTGTCTCGGGGACATGTGGACAATAAGATTTACTTCAAAGCATTGCCGGGGGTAGGGCATGTAAAGCATTAATATTTGACACTCAGCAGATGCTCCAAACATTGTAGCTATTAATATTATTGCTATAAAGTAATATTAGTAAAAAGGAAAGTCACAATGACGTACGTCAAAAGCTGGCAGCAGCAGAGTGGCTTTTCCACTTGCATTTGTATGATCAGAAAGCAAAGCCACACCCAGAGTCCTCCTGAGTCTTCAGATAACATGGCTACCAAACTTGCCAGAGAAAACCACTCAGTAGCTCCTCCCTCTGAGCAAGGAACTGAAGCTGAAGCCCAGAATACCTGGTAGGGCTGTGCATGTGCCTGCCAGGCACTGGCTACCCTGATTTATGACAGCTGGTCTTGCCCACAGCATGGGAACACAGATCCGGAACACCAGCTGGCCGTGTCTGTTCTTACAGGTGAGCCTCGTAAACAAATCACAAGTTTAAGAGCCTCTGTACTAACTGCACGTGGACCACTCTTCGGATGCCATGGGGCGAGCAGTCGTGGTGAGCACCAACATGCGGATCACCCAGGGAGACATTAGGTCTGGGAGCAGGTGGATCCCCTGAGGGTCTCCTGAGCTTGCATTACACTGACAGGGGCAGGGGGTGCTTTCTCCCTCAGTCTCTTATGTCCGACCTTCCCCCAGCCCTGCTGAGTCACTCACTGATATCTGGATATATGGACTTTCCACAGAGAATTCTGTTTGGGCTCCAGGTTTAGAATGGCTAATGTGCAAAAATCCCTCACTGTGTATGTGGGAAAGGAAGTTGGTAAGATAAAGCAACAGACCACCAGTCACCCTCACTAGTGGCAGAGCTGGGAGTAGAACTGAGCTCCTCTGCTCCTGGTCAGTGTAGTGAATTCCCCCAGAGAGTGGAGAGACATGCCCTGGAGCCAGGAGACCCAGCAGAGCTGAGTCACCCTGAGGCTTCAGGTGGGAGCAGGGCTGGCCAGAGGGGAGGCCTGGGAGGCCCTGCATTTCACCTTTAGTCCCAGACAGTGCCCACAACGGTGACCATGGGAAGTGTGGCCATGGCTGGGGAAAGAGGCTGCTAAGCAGGGCAGTGGAAACCACTCTGCCACTGTTTGACCCCATCTCAGTGGACTGAGGAAAAGGGGATACAGAGTCCAGCAAGGACATTACCTGGCTTCCTAACTACTAGGACAGAAGGACCTTCACATGTTCAGAGCCCTGATTTCCAGAGGAGGGGACAGTATCAGGGAACGCAAGGTCCTCCTGCAGTTTCAACCAGCCTGTGGCTGGCAGAGCTAAAACTAAATCTCAACCCTCAGGATTCCAATTCTTTGCTCATTGACTCCACAAAATGAAAAGCATATCCCCACCAAGCCTGGGCATCCTGTAGTCACTGAACACAGACAATATGAACAGAGTCCCTGGACTCTGAAGCATGGGCCCATTGACTCCTTCTGTAAGGAGCCAGGGTCCACCTGTTCCAGAAACCCCAGGTATGTTTGCAGGCGGAAACCCATGGTGAGAGTGGATGCTCTGTTGAAGAACAGGAATTGGGAAAGTGGAACCCAGGGTCATCCTTCCATATCAGTTGAGAATCCATGTGAACCAGCCCCTGCTCACTGCTGGGCAGAACCATCAACAGGGCAACCAAGCTGTGCTCTGGAGAATGTGTCCAGTGGGCCAGGAGGCCCCACAGAGCTGGCCCTAGACTGAGGATGCCTCAGGTACAGAATGGGGACAGATGTCCTAGAAAAGTACATGGCAGTGCCCAGAAAGGCAGCACATTGCCACAGACATGAGCAGCCTTGTGTGGAGCACAGGAACACTGTCCTCAGGGTGCTGCTCCTAAGATGGACTCCTGGCCAGACCTACTGCCCGGCTGGCAGAGGGAACTCTACTCATATGACCTTCAGGGAGTTAGTGCAACCTCAAACATATGTGGAGTAAGGCAAATTTATGGGATGGCGAAAAGCTCAGCAGGAAGTGCAGAGGATTTTTAGGGCAGCGGTCATGGTGGGTCCATGTCATTGTGCACACCTGCCTACCCAGGGATTGTGTTCCACCACGAGCCAACCCAGCGTGAAGTATGGACACCTGGGCATCCACCCAACAAATGACCACTTTGGAGAGAGAGGGAGGAAGCAAGGAGTGGGTAGCACTGTTGGGAACGACTCTGTACCTGCTGCTTGATTTTGCTCTGAGCCTAACACTACTCTTAAAAAGTCCTTAAGAATATAGTAAGTGTTGCTAAGCCACTTTTCACATGTTGTCTCACAAGATATAAACACTATGATGTTATCTCCAATGGGGGTCTGAGAGTTCAAGGCTGCTGAATTGAGAGGAGGTTAAGAGGAGGATTGGGGTCTGGAGCCCATCACCCAGTGGTGCACTCAGAAATTACCTCCTGCTTCCTCTAAGCACCCCCTCATCTCCAGAGGGAAGGAGACACGGCGAGGGGCCACCTTCAGCCTCTGATGATCCAGAGCATGGCTAAATGCTGAAGAGAAAAGAAACAAAAAATCCCACAGTGTGCAAAGTCAAGGAAGGGTGGGTGGGAGAGAGGCCAGACAAGGTGGAGTCCCAAGTCAGGCCCAGTGACGTACTTCCTCCAGTCAGGCCCCACCTTCCTGCAGTCTCCACCTAGGAACCCATTCAAATTATTAATGCATTAAGAGGACTAATCCACTGATGAGGCTACACCCCTCACAATCCAATCATTTTCTGAAGCACACCTTTGCCCCACTGGGGAGCATGCTCTCAGCACATAAGGTTTTGGGGAGACACTCCAGAATCAAACCTACCAGTGTGCCTGCCCTTGTGGATAAGACCACAGCAAGGCCACTGCCAGCTACTGCTCCTTATCAAACCCCGTGGGGAGCTCATGAAAGAATTTGCATAACCTGAGATCAAAGCAGGACTTTCTTCTCTCTCTTCAAATATCTTAGGAGATAAAGGACATAGTTAAGTTCTTGCATGGGCTACTAAATAATGCAATTTCCACCTTGCACTTGGAATGGCTTCCTGAGCTCTCTGCAGTGGGCCTTTCCTCCTGTGGTCTGCAGCTACAGCAGCTGGAAAGGGGCTGGAAAGGGGACATGGTGAATAGCTGCCACATCATCCTGATGGCCCAGAGGAGGGGCAAGGAGGTGATCAGAGCCAATGAGCTCTCTGACATGCTAAAGGACAGAATGCTGCCCCCAGAACACCAGCTGAGGTTCTGCTGGCTCATCAAACCTGGATGCTCGCTGACCAGGAGGTCAGGAACTGAGCCCAGCTCTCGAGGCCACACAGGGGCATTTCGGGAAACTGATACATTGACAGTCTCCAAAGAGAGCATCCCTGGTGACAGAAGAAGCAGTCAGGAACCCCAAAGGGAAAGGACAAATTCTAAGACCAAAGCCCAAAGTTGCTAAAAATATGATCACTTAGGGACCAGAGAAAGAGCCATACCACGATGGCCCACTGTGTACAGGGGAGAAGGAAAGACACCCACAGAGCTTGGAATGTGTGGAGGCCACCTGCAGCAGAGGTGGACAAGTCCTCAGGGACCTCCTGAAGCCCAACTCCTGCAGAGAGTTGTCCTTCCTCACCTGCCTTTCCTGCTCCTGGAAAGAAAATAGGAAAGGGGGAAGAAGAGGGAGAGGGGGAGGAAGTTAAGGAGGAGGGGGGAGAAGGAGGAGGGGGAGGAGGAGGAGCAGGGAGGGGAGGAAGAGCAGGAGGAGGGGAAAGGATGAGAGACAGGAGGAGGAGCAGGAGGAGAGGGAGGAGGAGCAGGAGTAGGAGGGGGAGCAGAAGGAGGAGGAGCAGGGGGAGGAGGAGGAGGAGGCAAGCTCATCCCTGACCACACACTGAGAACCTTCCTGAACTTCCACATGTTTGTTCCTGTGGAAGCCACAGCACACTCACTGAGCAGGGGCTGCAGTCCTTGTCATCGCCACCGCTTGCCTTTTACCAATTCCTTCATTTGGTAAAGTGTAAACAACAACATGTGCTCATACACCCTCTGTGACTTCCAAGGATAACCAGCTCACAGGCAGTTAACCCAAGAGGGAATGGGTTCTGTCTGAAACCCACCTCTCCAGCCTGCAGCCACCAACAGGTAACAGAGCTTCCCATTTACTCCAGTCAGGAGGGAAGGTTCTAGATGCATGGCTTCTCCACCATCTAAGAGAAGTCAGTGAGCATGAGAGCAGGATCACCTGGGATCTGCCAGGGTGAGTCCAGCTCTGTCCCTTTTTAGCTACACAGCTGCCACATCCAGGGATGGGTGGGATGAGGATTTCACTGCTGAGCACCACCTGTTTACATCTTATGTAGCTTTGACTCCAATAAGCCCACTACTGTAAGTGCTCCCTTTAAAAAGAATTGGTCAACCTCCTGTTTTTAGAGTGCCTCTACATGTCCAAACAGTGCAGGAAAATCCATGTGGCCTCTGTCCCTACAGACCCCGTCTTCCCCCTTGGTCGGTACGTCCTGCTAACTGCACTCATTGAGCCAGACCTGACACATTCTTATCAACTAAAGCATAGTCAGGCTATGGTTCAGTCCTAGAGTTTTATGGACTTGATTTTAACAATCATTGACAACACACGTCCACCATCGTGGGAACATACAGGCCAGGGCCTCTGCCCTCAAAGTACCCTGTGCTCCCTGTACATCGGCTGCCACCCCCATCCCCTGGCATGCACTGGCCTTTCCACATCTCCCTAGGCCTGCTTGCCTCCTCCAGGGCCTCAGTGCTGAGCCTCCAGCAATGGCACTGGGCCTCCTCAGGGGCTGCTTGGCCTGCTAGTGCACATGGCTTCTTCAGTGTTCCCTTTCCACCTGGGAGGCAGTGACTCTCCCTGGGACAACCCTAGAGTGCCAAGTGGAGAGCTGTGGCGGGGAACCTGAATAATCCTCTGGCCTGGCCTTTACAGATCCTCAACACTTGGGCTCGGTGCCACCCTCACAGAGCCTGGGAAGGTCCTGGCAGCGGCAGGCACTTCTCAGACACAACTCTGAAGAGCTGAGAAGGACTGGGGGAAGGTCAGCAGCAGGGGAAGACTGGGAGTGTAGGATGGCCACCTCTGCCCCACCTCTTTTCCCGGCACCCCCAGTGGTCAGGAGTGGTGCTGCCTCTGTCCTGTTGGGGAAGCGGAGGCTCAAGTGCACAGTAGAAGCAGGGCCAGGCACAGTCTGTAAGCAATAGGGACCAGAGAAGAGGCCAGGTGGCCCCCAGCACTTCCTGGTGCCGGTGTTGGCAGCTGCTGGGAAGGAGGACTTTGCCTGCTTCTCATCACACCCCGAGGTGCATACTGTGTGCCAGGAGGAGATCAAGGGTTTCTAAGCTCAGTGAGCTGATCCTCAACCCATTATTGAGCATCTGCACAAACCCAGCAAAAGGAAAGGATGCCCTCTGAATGTTCAGATGAGAGTATCATGCCAGATGGGGAGGAGGAAGAGGAATCATATCCATGAGACAGTGGATCCTCGCTGCCCTGGCATCACCTGCTGGCCCACACCACCTCTGCTTCTACCTTGATGTCACCCAGGGTCAGTCTCAACCTAGAGGAAGAGGGCAGGTTCCTAAGGTCCAGCTCATCCAGGGCCTTAGGGCAGGTGCAGCATCTGTCCTGCCCACTAGGAA
The DNA here is from genome assembly GCA_020662805.1 of Glaucomys volans. Classification (NCBI taxonomy): domain Eukaryota; kingdom Metazoa; phylum Chordata; class Mammalia; order Rodentia; family Sciuridae; genus Glaucomys; species Glaucomys volans. The sequence goes on from JAJEJO010049178.1 coordinate 22,746, forward strand.
CCCTGTGGCCACAGTGGTGTCCTTGCCAAGGAGAGAGGCTCCCTGCTTGGGCTTGTCATCCACTGGGCGTGTCATCACGTGTTTAATGAGTATTTATTTTCTGCTTGTTTTGTGCCACATGTTGTCCAGGCCCTGGAGAGTTAGCTGTCCATCAAACAGATGAGCATACCTGCCCTAGACGACTTGAGACTGAGCAGAGCAAGCCTCAGGTCAAAGAAGGTCAGAGCCACGGGGAGAAATTGCAGGCAGACCTCCAGCGTGTGCAGGGGCAGCAGAAGTCACGACTGCCAAGGGCCTGGGCAGCAGGCCTTGCCAATAGGGTGACAGCCTGCAGAGACCCAGGGGAGGCAAGGGAGGAATGTGCGTGTCCACCAGTGACATTTCCCATGGAGGGGAGAGCAGCAGCAGAGGCCTGGGCAGGGCAGTGCTTGGTGTAGTAGTGAAACCAAAGCCTAGCAGGCCCCTCCCATTCTCTCAGCAGAAGGCACAGTGTCTGAGCAAGTCAATACTAAGGGCGAGTGCTTAGGCCAGAGGTGCTGGGTGTTGGCTTGCAGCTGTTTCAATCACAGCAGGGCTGGATGCAGAGGTTCCAGGTGATAGGAGGTGGAGAGTGAGGGCAGCTGCCATGCGCCCATCTTTCTGTGGAGACTCCTCCTGGATGCCATTCAGCCATCTTAGCTTAAGCACAACCCTGAATCAGCACAAGCACTCCCTGCAGGGTCTCACTGCTCTGTGGGTGAAGGTCAGCTGAAGGAGACTGGAGGCGGAGCTTGCAGCACCACATGGGAAGCTCACTCAGGCAGCCCAGCAGTCAAGGATGGCACAGTCAGGCGGGACTGGGACACTCCTGCATTCGCTGGGGCCAACTGGAGTCTCCTGCGTGCCACTTCACCTTCTCCTCCCTTGCCTACAGGCCTGCTGGAGGCCCTGCTGCCTAGCCCTCAGGGACCCGTGTGCCCAGCTCTCACCAGGACTCAGCATCATGGGAGGGCACAGCCTATGCCCATAGGGCTCCTCAGCCAGTGCCCCTTGCTGTCCCAGCTCCACCCCCCCGTGAGCAGGCCATTCATGGAGCAACAATGGGTGCAGTAGTGAGATAATCACAGGGGCTGCCCCACGGGTGCTGTGGGCCACCCTGCACTGCAGCCAGAGTAAGCAGAAGCCTGTCCCTGGAGGAAGGTGCTCCAGCACCTGCCAGGGAAGAGCAGCTGCTGCCCAGTGCTAGTGTCACATGCAAGAGTGGCTCACCAGGAGCTGGAGCTGCTCAGGGCTGAGTCCTCAGGCCCCACTGCACCACCAGAGAGGCAAAGAGGGCCCCAAAGTATCAGTGGAACTCAGCATGAACTGTCATTGCCCAGCCCCACCCTGTCAGCAGGGGCAAGGGGAGGAAGAAGGGGACCTGGTGGCCACCCCGTAGGGCCTTGTCAAGGATGTTATGGGGCCAACTCACAGGGCATCTGCAACCTTTCTGAGCTGTGCTGTCATGAGTGGAAAGCCTGAGGCTCTCGGTATGGGGACCTTTTCCCAGCGCTGGAGCCCCTCCCACCTCGGCCCCTTCGACCTGTTTGCTGACAGCCCTGGGACCCAAGTGAGACTGGGGTGGCTTCACATGCCCAGGTGACTCAGGGGACTGCCCATAGCTCCCCCGAAGGGAGCTGGCCACCCCAGACGGAGGAATAGGAGCATCCAGGACACATGGGGTGTTGAGGAGGAAAGGTGGCATCCCACACATCAGAAAAGCCACGCTGAGTGTGCAGCATGGTTTTGGTTTCCAAGAGGGTGGGGCTCTGAGGAGAGGCCCACACCGTGGCTATCTGGAGCTCGGTGTCTGTGGAGAAGCCACAGAGGAGATGTGGGCCACTGAGGATGGAGTCTGGTGTGCCCTCAGACGACACCAGGCAAGGATGCCAGCCTAAGGTGGTGCTGCCTCTCGCTCGTTTTGGATGATACAGTGGATCTTGCCAGTTTTGTGATATGATTAATATCCTCACGATCATTATTGGACAGATAACATTAAAGTTATGAAACCAGATATAATTCAGAGCTGACTGAGGAAATAGGGGCAATTTCAGTCACCCATCCTGAGCTCAGTCTGGGGAGAGGTGAGGCCGGATGGGTGGCCAGGTCTCTTGGTTTCCCAGGGATACAGCTGAGAGAGGCTGGAGAGAAGACTGGAGGGTGATATGCAGACTCCTGTGCCTCCTTGAGTGGCTGGAATGAGAGAGACAGACAGCATGGAGATTTCGGAGGGGCACCCACACCCCTGTGGAGGAGCCAATTCCAAAGTAACAGGTCAAGCTGTTGCTCCTGGACACACACTGCCTCTCTGAGAGCGACTTGCACAGCACCCAGCTGTATGTTTGAGGACATCTTTGTGACACACTGGCCTCTTCCTTCCCAGACCCACAGCACCAGTGCATGATTATTTCAGAAATAAAGTGAGCATTTATTAACTGACTAAAAATTCAGTGATTCCAGGGTGAGGGAACACCGTTCACAGGCAGACTTCAACTGATGCTGAGTAAGCAGAAGCAAAAGGGTGCTCAGGTTGCATGGACACAGGGCCCCTTCCACCTGAGGCCCAGCCTTCACATGCCCTGGCAGAGAAACCTTGCTGAATGCACCAGCCCAGGAATGCGCAGGATTCTGAATCCAACTGCCTCACGTGGCATGTGTGTGCACCTGGGCCAGTTGCTCACTTGCACAGTGCCACTGTCCACATATTGACTATGATAAAAGCATCCCCATGTAGACAGGCTCTGAGAATTCAAATGATGGCAAGTGAATCGGCCCAACGCTGCACATCCTGAGTTCAACATGCACCTGTTAGCATTACTTCATTTAATACACAGACCAAATCCTCAGGAATACAATCTTACAACTGCAGATCAGAAGTCACGGCCCCAGGAAGCTGAGATTAGCCTGAGACTCAGAGCACTGACCCACCACCTCCAGTAGGAACCCCAGCCCCTCCTCAACACCAGTCTGTCTCTTGTAAAAATAAGCACAAAATTATACACAACCCCCCCCCACACACACTTTTGACATCCAAGAAAATACACATATATGAAGGATACCCCGTGAGTGAGGGACCTATGACTTCATGTTTTTCATTGTTGTAACTTTATGATGGCTAATTAAACAATGTGATTCATTATTAGACTAAGGCATGGGCTTCATTCCCACCTGTAACTTTTCTGAGCTTGTTTACCTGGGAAGCCATGCATGACCAAGATACGTCCCTCAGAAAGAGGCAGGAGCTGGGCCAAGAGTCTAGAGGGTAGTATTTCCCCCAAATCTCCCACCCCAGGTCTAATCGCCTTGCAGTCTGATGCAGGGGGATGGGAGCACATGGGGTGGGCAGTGGGTTTCAGTGTGACAGGTCCCCATCCCTGTCCACACTGCTGCAGAAGCCCCAGGAGACCCGCCCACTGCACCAGGGACAAAGGGGAGCCAGAGCCAAGTGGAGATGCCAATCTGCCTTCAGTGTGCAACGTGAAGTAGAAATTTCACCTTTTCCAGCAAATCCTGTGTGTTCCAAAGACTTCGCTTTCTCCTCACCCCCTCCTGGCCAAGGAGGAAGAAGAATTGTGGGTTTATTTTAGCTCAGAGTGTGAGGTAGAAACCCCTTCAGGACCTAGCAATTCGTTTTTGTTTTGTTGCCAGTTATTGCCACAAAAGGGGGACCCACCCCCATCCCAAGTATTCAATTAACCCTGTGTGACTGCAGAGGAAGAGGCTGGCCCGCCCCATTCATGAGGTTTGGAGGGAGGCTTTTTAAAAGGATTCTTCTTAACAAAGGCGGACAAAGGATGTAGCTCTTTTTTGTTGCTTGGCTCTTCTCTATTGTCACTGCCAAAGAAACCATTTTCACTTAATTGTGGCTTTGGAATTCCCCCTTTATTGTATTTGCATACAGGAAACACTGCCTGAGCCTGAGGTGTGGCTGTGAGCACCTCTGCAGTTGGTGTGCCAAGGTTGCTGCCTATGTCCACAGATACGTTCCGTGGCCGGGAGTGTCATCCTACAGCCTGAGCCACTGCCATAGGGAGTGTCCATGCGGAACCCCTGTTGTGTCAGGCACTGTGATGGGGGCTCTCTGGGTTTGGTTTTCAAGTCACAATATACGCTCCCTCACAAGCCAGAACTCTAAAGTTTGGGGAGAAAGAAGCCTCACCACATTAGCCAGGCTGGACCCAAGGGCTCCACCTTCCAAAGAATCCTCAGGGCCTTCGGTAGCTGTCGTCAGAGCTCCTGACTCAGCAGAAAACCCAGACCGAGTAGAGAAGACATGAGAATGTGGACCTTTTTTTGTAGACATGGTTCAAGATGCAACTGCCTCGGGGGAGCAGGTGGGAAGCAGACGTGTATGATTGGGGCCTGGCCTCAGACCACAGGCGGCTGAGTGTGGAGTCTGAGAAAACTGAGACATGCTTCTCAAAGCTTTAGGTCCACGTTGATCTTACTCATTTATTGTTTTCTTCTCAATACCAACCTGAGAAAAGAGTTCTCTGCCTGGATTTGGGAACTGGCCCTCCCAGTGGGAGAGGCTTGTCTTCAATTAATGGGACCAAGTGGAAATCATCTCCTTACAGCCCTCAAGCCACCTTGCTTCCACAGACAGCACTCTGCCTGGAAACCAGGAGATTCTGCACTGATTCTGGATTTCTAGTTCCCCAGAGACTCCATGATTGCAACCTTTGGGCCCTTCCTTTGCCCCATGGCTATCAGCAGTTAGAGCTGGGTGGGGCCAGCACCCAACCATCTCATAGCTGTGGCAGGGGCCTGGCTTGCATGGCTGCTTGACTTTCCACCTCTGTGTCCAAGGGACAAGGTCTCTCTGCTCAGGTCCAGAGCTGCAGGAGCCCACCAGGTCACACACACCATCCACAGGCCAAGCATGACAGAGCCTTACCCAGCAAGCACAGCAGGAATCCAGAGGGCCTGGGATCATCCACTTGGCAAACCTTAGGCACACACAGAACTCACTCAGCTGTGGGGACAAAAGACACTGCCAATTACATCCCATTTGCCCTGACGGTGGAGAGAGAGTAGACGTTTTATGCTTAAAATATAATACAACAATGTAAGTAATACATAATTATTATTACTCTCCTTGCCTATGTAGAGAGTGGCTTTCACCATGTTTAAATGAAACCAATAAAGGAAGTTGCCTCTTCTTATAGAGTTTGTCTGAATATTTAGAAGATTTATTAAAAGGTACACATGGTATGTGTAAACACCAGGGAAATCAGGCCCTGGTCAAGCAGGATACACTAAGAACCCCTCTCCCTTACTGGGCTCCCTGCAGACCCCAGAATAATGTCTTGGACATAGAGGAACTTAATAAATCTTAGCTGACCGATCAGCTACCTGAACAGTTAAATTGAATGTGGACATTCTGCATCACTGTATGGAGTAGAATGCTCATCTGCAGCCAGAAACCTCAAGTAGTTGGGTTTGCCAAGCCTTTGAGCAGTCACACCTCTTATAAAATGGCCAAAAACCACAGAATAAAAACAAAATTCATAACAAGAAGACACAAAATAAGAGAATAAGTAAGAAACACTTCTTTGCTAAAATTGCCTGGTACACAGGCTATGCCTTATGTGGAGTTGAAACAGGTGACCCAGAGGTAGGGTCATGATGAGTGGGAGGGGCACATGGCAGGTGGCCTGTGGGTGCATGTGTGCAGAGACCTCCGAGCCCCATTAAGATGCACAACTGACACAGGTAATAGACCCTCAGGGCCTCGTCTGGGTTGCCTGGAGCTCCCCCCACGTCCCCAGCCGACCCAGGCCGTTCTCTCTCCATGTGCGTCTGCAGCCAGTCTCACTCCTCAAGTCCCTCTTTCCCTCCAGGTTGAAAACCAAGCACACACACAGAGGGACAATGCTGCTATAAAGAAATGCACCAATCTGAGAAAAGCAAGAACTGACAAGTGACAGGGGAAACACAGACAAACCACTTTAAATTGCCAACAGGTGGCCAAGGACACGTCAAGCCACAGAAAAACTTGCTGCAGAACCCTGAAAATACTCCACGTCACAGCTTATATTGCTTGCTTTTCTCAGGAAGAAAGAAAATTATATAATAAATGTTAAAGGATCTCTGTACAAAATCAGCGAAGCATTGTGGCATTAGATGCTTCAAAAACAACCAGCATTCCTGATGGTCTCAAGTGCCAAGCTATCTGTTTTTAGTCATTAAGTCACATTTGCCATTAAAACTATAAAAATTGTGTAAGACCCAGGGGAGCACAGAAGCCAGCCTGCAGCACCTCAGGGCCCAGACCAGACCTGACACACTGTCTCTGGACCTGGGCCTGCACCGTCCCAAAGCAAGCAGAGGCTCGGCTTACAAACTGCATTGGCCTCCTCCCCCACCCTCCATGGCACCTTCCCGCCACAATCCCAGCACACTCCCCCTGCCATCCCGGAGCCAACCTTGAGCACAGGATGAATCAGGATGAAGGCCCTGTCTCTAAAACTGACACCTCACAAGTGCACACACGTCCACAGACCAGAGTGGAATGCTCTCTCCCAGATTCCAGGTAATGCCACGGACTTGGGGTCCACAGACTGGGAGCTGTTATTTAAATCCCAGTTTGAGCTGATGAGCTCATTTCCTCTCCTCTGTTCTGTCCATGTGCTGCCTTCCTCCCTTTTTCTGTTGCCACACTTTGTCAGGTAGCGGTATCCAGCAGGAAGTCAAGAAGGAGACAGGGAGGTGAGCCCAGAACCGGCTCCACAGGGGTGAAGGGACAGAGCACATTCAGCAATGGCATACTGATCCCCATGCTCCAACTCCAGGAAGACCATACCACCAGCCCTGGGCCAGCTCAGCCTGTATCCTTGTTGTGCACCTGCTAAGGGGAGTTCAAGGGAGGCCAGGTGGAATCTTGATGGAGTTAAAAGGAGACCTGAAAGAGGTGTTCCAGAGCAGCATCACTCAGGCAAGGCTGGAAGGCTCCAGTTGGAGTGTGGGATTATTCTGGAGGAAGAGGATATAAGCAAATGTAAGAACATTAGAAAGGGATGTGGGAGGAGCTGGCAGCAGGAATACTTCATTGGTGTTCAGTCAAACCTCACTGTTGACAGGCCCCTCCCAAGGGAAGGTGTGCACACTGCATGGAGCTCCATTTGTGCGGCAAGTTCAAGGGCCTTGGGGTTTTCCCCTTTATGCCAAGTCCTTGGGTCCTTTCTGGAAGTGGAGCTGGATGTTGGGACAAATGAGGAAACCAGGGTCCAGAGGTGCCTTCTGACTTTCCCAAGGCCCAGAGCTCTTGGATTGCAGAACTAGAAGCTGACTCCCAAATGCCTCACCTTTAGAAGGACCTCAAAACTTGGTGATATCACTCACCACTTGTTATTTATGTTCAGATGCTATAAGGAAGCAGGTGATGCTTATGGCAAAATGCAGTAGCCACCCAA
>JAJEJO010049180.1:0-11029 GCA_020662805.1 Glaucomys volans
CCTCTACACCTCACCCTGCATATATACTAACCTCCATAAATACTAGCAGCAGGTTTCAGTGGAAGGAACTGCACATCTCAGACCTCATGAAGCCAAAATCCCTATGAAAAATAAAGTCACAAGCCTTTCAAAACAAGTACACCACATTATCACACCACAACTCTGTGCGAAAAAATATATATGAAAACTTGCTCTAGAGTATCGCGAATCCCTGCCCGCAGTGAGATGTGACACGTAAGCTGGTCAGAAGCTTTATTCACACGATGACCATCTCGTTACAGATTCTTTCTTCTTCTCTCTCCAACAGGGAAGTAGTGCAGTATATATATGCAGCAACAACCAATCAGAAAGCTGTCCACGAGGTTAGCGCGTGGACTGCAAGCTGCACGGAGCCTAGACACTCAGTGATCACCCACTGAGCATGCAGAAGTGTTGGCCAATGGCGAAAACTTCCGCTTTAACCACGCTGGCGTAGCGCCAGCCGCCATCTTGCATGGAAAGCCTGGGGCCCCGGGCACCCTGACAGGCCAGCGTGGGGGGCGAGACGTGAGGAGGGGGTCTGGGCTGCAGGCAGACCCGAGTGTCCGGGACAGGTGTGGAGTGCACCGGGGCACAGGGGTGGCCCGACCCCTCACGTGGCCTTGGGACCCGGCCCCAATATGGACATCCTGCCTGTGGGCAAACCCACCCATGCTCCGGGAGGATGCAGAACTTGGCCCGGGAGTGGGGGGCAGGAGCCATCCACGTCGCAGCTCAGCATGGCTTCTTCCAGTGGGTGCACGCAGTTCTCCTCCAGCCACTCCTTGGCTGGAGAGGAGTCCAGGCTGAGGAGGTCCTTGAGAAAGGGGGAGCTTTCCAAGGCCCCGCTGTGGCTGTGCAGCAGCTGTCGAGCATCCTGGATGGTTTTGGTGACAGCATCCCCTTCACCAAGGAAGCCCAGAGGCAGACTAGGGGGACTGGACTGCAGGTCCCTCCTCGGCTGCCGAAGTTCATGGGCCTCGCCCAATGCCGTCACCTCCTCACGTCCTGCATGGCGGGCAGAATGGAGGCGCCAGGGTCGGGTCCGGAGGCACCTCCATCCGAGGGGCCGGACACGCGCCTCCACTCCGGGGCATGGGATCACCAGCCACCCAGAGCGTGCAGCCCACCCCAGCCAGTGGGCACCCCCACACTAGAGGCCTAAATTCATCAGTACCTTTTTCCTAGTACATCATGTGCATATCAGGACTAAATGTGAAAGGTGCACTTACAAAAAGAGTCAGCATCAGAGCCATGCTATGATACACAGTCAAGAAGAGCTTGCCCAATATAAAGAGAAAAAACTATGTTTAATATAGTAGGACTCTAATAGACAAGTAGGAGACCTGTGATTTGAACAGAGAGAATATGTAGTGTGAAGAGTTAGAGCAAGCCGGGAAGCCAGGTTACAATGGGGCAAAGATATTGAAATGGCAAGGCCAGGACTTTCAAACCACAATAATCAATATGTACCTGGATCTAAGTGAAAAGCAGACAGCATGCAAGAACTGAGAAGTGATACAGATAGGACAGTGGAAATTCTAGTGAGAGCATAGACATGAAAGTCAGATGTTAAAAAAATACTAACATGAGAAGACATTCTACGCATGAGCTAATGTATAAACTGGGCAGTGGCCAGGACATAATCTGTGAGACCAAGGATTCAAAGGAGCCATTTGAATTAATCTCAAAACAGTCTGAGAAAACATAGAAGCAATGCAGAACCTGTCACAGGAGGTGAACCAAGGGATTCAACTAAGTTTCCAAAATCATACAGGAATCCTGAAGCTGAAAATTACAGTGAACCAGCTCCCAAACTTACAAAGCCTCAAAGCAGAATTGGTCACCCAGAGGGAAGAATCAGTGAGCTCAAACACAGTTCACTTGAAACACCAAAGAGAGGAGAAAAAAATGGAAGGAAGAAAAACAGGGGGAGATATGGGAAAATAACTCAAAATGCTGTGTCTTGAGACAAATAAGTTCTCTCGAGCAAACATTAAAACAACACTTAAACTACAGTGTACAAGGCTAGTAAATAAACTGGCCAAATGTCAATGTGGAAAACAATGTATTAAATCTTGATGAGAATTAAAACCCCAAGCTTTTACATTAGCAAAATCATTGGCATAAAACAAGTATGCTAAAGAATTTCTAAAACATATCACCCTTACTGTTCAATGAACTGCTTGTATCCCTCAGAAAGTTGCTGCATCCTTAATGACTGGTTGCCTCAGTCCCTTCAAAGGCTGTAAGTGAACTGAGGAACAAAATCCCTGAAAAACATAAGCCTGATCTCAAAGTCCATAAAGTCACTGATGAGAAGTTAGAACAGCCTCCTAGACCCTCCTGTGCAAACCATAGCTGGAAAGCATCCTGCCAAGAGCAGAAAGAGACTACAGCAAATTTTATAAGGATGGGGACTTGGTGTACAAGGGTATGCATAAGCTTGCCTTCTAAATACCTGTCCTTGCAACTCAGTCACAGGAAAATACACTAAGATGTTTATTCTAAAGCTAATTTTAAATTTTCATGATGAAAAAGTAAAACCTTCATAATTGCTACCAAATGAGAGGGGGGAATGCAATGCCAAGAAGCATTGGGTCTTCATCTTGAGATTTTCCACCACTCAATTAACTTGACTTCCATCCATTCCCATTCCTATTGGGACACTTAATTTACAGAGAGCCACATGCCCTGCCTGAGAATGTTGCCACTTGTTAAAGTCTAGTGCTGGTCTTCCTTTTAGTGCCCATCAGATTTCATCATATAAATAATTTGTGGCCATTACCTCATCTTAAAGTTTTGACTGATTGACAACTCCCATAACAGTAGTCCAATGTGAATTCTGAAACCTACCAGTTTTAACAACTATCCCTAGTCCAGGTTTGTCTTGGGAATCAAATGATAACTCATCAAAATGCTTATTTTCCACATATTTTTACTGGTGCATTATAGTTGTACATCTGCCTCTCACCTTTGGTGGAAAGGTAAAGAGCAATCACTTAGCTCTTTGTGCACAAGGACAATGGTCTTGAGTCTCCAGGGATGCTTAGCTATTTCTTGACATTCTTTAGGAGAAGGCAAAGATATTAGCTCCTTGTGTTCCATTCAAACATGAACACAGGGCAATGCTTTAGTTTAGTGAGTATCCCCAGCAGGATTTGGGCTAATCCCTTTCCAGTCCTCCAAACTGAATATGTTGTCCTCCTCTATGCTCCAGTAGCTGTAGCTATTGAATCAATATCACCTCCTGAGATGCTTCTTTGTTCATTCTACTGTGGTCTTGTCTCCAAACTTCAGTTGGGTGAATAGGAGGCAACTCTCTGTCTTAAACTGTGCACAAAACAGAAGGAAGCAGTTTGATGCCACCCTGAAAGAAGCAATTTAGCCTTTCTCAAGAGACATGAAGAAAGAGACGTCCACTCTCATGTTTATGACTCTACAATTGAACAAACTCTTGGCCAATTGACACCATCATTGTTTCTTGAAATATTTTGTGCATCAGTGAATTTGATAACCCAAGTATTTTTCCTATGTGAGACACTTAGAAATGGAAGCACACAAATGCCAGCCCCTTGCCATTTCATGGGAACCCTGGGTCTCTGCCTGTTGCCACACCAAGTTTTCCAACAAATCTCCAGGATACTATCAGTGTGCTCTGTTTTGGGGCTATGGAGTAAGACAGAAATGAGACTTCTCATGACTCAAATCATATCCCATGACCCTTACTGATATGTTTTGTAGAAACCAGATGCTAATGTGTTTCTACTTAGAGGGGTGGGAGTTACAGGACATGGGCACCAGGATACTGTGGTGTTTGGGATCCCTTGTAGGGCACCCACATCATAAAATGGGAAGAGACATTTGGACAGTTCTAAATCCCACAATAACCATTGACCAGTCTATGACAAAGGAAGGCTCTCTCTGAAAATAAGTCACTACAGCTTTTGAGTGCTGCAGAGTAGGAAACATGGCCAAGAGAGGAGTGGACTTTCCCTCTTTCACTGTGAGACTCAAGTCATGATAGAGCTGCATGTAATCCTTTGTTCATTACCTTCTACTTGTATGTATGTGCATTACAGACATATGACTCTAGCATTAGGGTTTCTCAGGGAGCCCAAGTATGTATGGACACATACACCTGAAGGCAAACTCAGAAGCAGATGCTAGAATGATCTCTATGGAACATGTTGAGAAGTCATGAAGTCCCTGCAAGGTACAATGACTTCTTCACAGTCACACACATAAACATAAGGAGGGGATGGATTTCTGAAACCAAATCTGTCTCCCCAAACCAGGGAAGCTGGTTATCCTGGGGCCTGTCATGGTACCTGATTCAGGGTATGTTGTTGTAACTGTCCACTTGTGTATATGTCTTTAGAAGAAGGGAACATCCCACATCCCAGTGGCCCTTTGGAACCATCCTGCATGAGAAAGAGACTTAAATAAGGAGTCTCCAAGGAAGTGATGTCACTTCCTTGGAAATGGAACACCCAGAACTTGGAACCCTAGTAGCTAGGCACCCACAGTGCACAAAGAGTCTCAGTCTGCTCACTGATGTAAAAACTGCAAGACCATAGCCATGACTTCTTGTGATGTAGTGATCTGTGGACTCTCAGGACTCAATAATGCCCTGGGTATGAGCTATTCTGGATTGTGGAGGCACTGACTCAGTGCCGGATCCCATCAGCTCTGGCAAGTTTCCCCACGGAAACCAGAGGTAAGATAAAACAGACCACTACAGGTAATGATAGTCTTAACCCAACATTCAGATTACCTTCTTTATAACCCCAACCCTTTTATCTGTGATTGTGTGTGTATGTTTCTCATATACACTAAGAAAACAGAGGGAGATTTTTTTTTTTTGTTTTCACTTGACTATATGACAGTGAGTCATTTTGCAGATGGTTACTCATTCCATGTTGAAAAGTCCCACTTTGATCCCCCAACCCAGGGAGAAGATGACCAAGATTCATCAGTGGATGTGTCCTATCTTGGGGAAATCTACACAGTACTCTACTCATTCTACAGCTCAAGAATGGCCTGGTACATGCCCTGTAGAAGGGGAACACCACATATGTCCCTGAATTTTTGTATTCTTACCAAAATTTGGCCAGAGTCCAGAAGGTGTTGGAGCTGGTGTATTAAAAAAAAGTTGTGTATCACTTCCAAGCCCAAGATGCACATGGACATCTTCTGGCTTGGTGTTGGAAGTGATGAGCATATTCTGAACTTCAGTCAGCTTTGTGGAAAGGATTTTCAGAGGAGAGCCCTGTCAGGGTGTTTAGAGAACCAAGTAGGATGATTCCTATGGCTGTTTGCCTTAGACCGGGTCCTGTGGAGCAGGCTGCCAGGGGCTCTGTCCTTCCCCTTGGGCATGTCCCTACCTGTAAGGAAGTTAAATGCCTCAGACCTCACTAATTTGAAGCCTCAGGATAATCAGTTTCCACTTTTGGGATGGAGACTATGGATGGTACCTGGAAGGGTTCCTGACATGCATATAGCCAGAACAGAGAGCCCTGGGTGGACTGAGGTGACCCTGGCCCTGAGATAGGTAGGCAGTAGGTGGTTGGGCTCATTGATGGTTCAAATGTATGTGAAGCACCTACCATTGGCAGGCATTTGGCCTATCATTTAGGAATTTGTGCAAACAATCCTCCCAGTCCTCCTGAGCTTCCATGATTGTTAGGAAGCTAATCAAGCATGCCAAGCATTAAGGTATATAAGAGGCACTATGAGAGGCTCTAAGCTGTCACTTAGATGTGACAGGTTCCTGAACTTCTCTAGGTTTGGAAACCAAGAGCCAAATGTGGAGGAGTACTTTTAAGGAAAAGATGGAGTGGTCTTGGAGCCAAGAGGGAGGGCCCCTGTCTCAAGAGAGGTAACTTATGGGGCTGTTAAAGAGGATGACCCCAGGTTCGACACTTGTGTGATTCCAGGCAGAGGACCAAAGTCATTTGTGGTTTGCCCTGAAGAAGTAACATAGCAAGCTGTGTTGTGATTCTGGGTACTCAAGGAATAGAGATGTGGCTGGGGCCTCAGAGCCAGGCCTTGTGAAGATCCCTCCCCAATTCTTTCAATCCCAGCCAGAATTGCCCAAATTTTTCTGTACAGAGAATGGAAAGCAATTATGGGGAGCCCCCTAACCACACATGTGCCTCACCATTTTGCCCCATTTGCTCTGCTGACTGTGACAATCATGGCCAACCTTTGGGAAGTCCACCATGCAGGAAACATTGGGAGGTTCCAGTTAAAGAAGAGGGCCAGTCCATCATGGCTCCCTATCTCACTACAAACTCCACTGAACACTCTGGTCCATCATTGAAATGTGGCTATTCCTCAATCAAGAAAAGTTTTTGAGGTCTAGGGACCTGACAAAATCGAAGCTCCTCAGCATCTTTCTGTTGCTTACCATGCCTGAATCAGAGGTTACCCTCCATTTTCAGAGACCCCTTACACAATGTGAGATCACAGAACCCAGTGACTCTGAGCCCTCTGAAGATATTGCCAGGGGTGGATGACTGAAGATTTGTGCAGAAGAATTTTAGCTGATGACTCTGGGATCTGCCATTTGGTCTCAACCTAGACAAGCCTGACATCCTTCAGCTGATGAACTCTAGTCTGCAAAGATGTCTTGATTTGGGGAATGGGGATGGACTATTCTCAGAATCAGGTTTCTAGTGTGAATTGGGAAAGGCCCAGGGAAATGCAGTCATGCAGTTCTAGCACCTCCTCAACTGACAGAACTTCCTTCAGCAGCAGTGTCCCAGTTTACCTGCTATCATTTAAGGCATCATACTACCAAATTCCCTGGTATGGAGGAAGAATAGCCCTCAAAATTGGACAATGGCCCAACTCCAGCACCATTGACACAGAGAGAGATTGAGTCATCAGTGGCCATCATGAGCCTTCAGGAAGAGGAGGCAGTTCAGCTGCCACTAAACAAGCCAGAGGACACTAAACATTATCTTCCATTTGGTGCAGTTGGTGATCTAATCTGCCATCCCACCCTTTAAAAGAGATACACCTTTCCTGGTAGTAACATAAATTTCAGGCACTAAAACACCAGGGTAGGAGGTCAAGAAACTTGAGGCCAGCAGCCTACTATATCTCCTGGAATGTTTTCCTGCTGCCCTAATTCTAAACTCCTTGATGGCACCTCCCACCTCATGAGCTTTACAGAGTGCCAAATCCCCCACCACACTTAGGCCTCCTCTCCCCTCTGAAATTATCTTTTAGTTTTCGTGATGGAAATTTTTTTCATTGTTTATGATGTCATTGTAGTATTTTTACTAACAAAACCATTATATCGACATAAAATTTCTCAATCCATTCACCATTCTGCCACCACCAGCCTGGTGTAGCTGAAGAAGGATCACCTGTAGAGCACAGGAGTCCTCTGGGAGAGGCCACACACAGGCTCTTCTGGAGGAAGTGAACTAGAGGCCTCTGGGCATGGGGCACAGGTGACTGCCTAAAGGGTGGTGTGGATTTCAGGCCATTATATCTCTTATTGTGATCTGTGATGTTAACTATGTTAATTGTCATGTGGTGTAGAAAACCAGAACTAATAAACTGTAGGATCAGCACCAAAAGGGTAAGCACCCCAGGTTTTAAATAATAAAAGGGGGACTTTCAAAATAATAATAATAATAATAATGATAATAGTAATAATAATAATAATAATAATAATAATAATAATAATAAATAAAAGCTATCAGCATCGAAAGGGCTTTGCCCCGGTAAGGAAAGGGGGACTTTCAGCATCATTATAAAAAAAAAAAAACTATCAACATTGAAAGGGATTCACCCCGGGTTTTAAATAACCAAAGAGGGACTTTCAGAATTATTATGAGGAATTCTCATTTATTAAAAGCTCAATATCTAAAATTACTACAGGGGTTAAAAAGCCCTGAGCAACAACTTTCCTGGCCTGATCTTGCGAAAGTTCACTTTGGAATGTGTAGTAAACTGTAGCACAGAAAGATGATTTTTTCTCATGCTGTTTTAAATCCTTGATGGCCATGTCTCTTTTGCAGGACTTACTTTTTGCTTTAATTCTCTCTTCTGAGCTCATAAATTTTTCTTTGTGTGTGTGTTTGTGTGTTTTGTACTTTCATTTGTCTTTCTGTCATATGTCAAAACCATGTACATGGTGTCAAATTAATATAAAGAGAGCTCAATTAAATTCAGATTTGGATTCAATCTTTGATTCATGTGATCTAAAAAGTTCAATTTAAATTAACTAAATAAGTAAAAATAAAATGTCAAAACATTACTCACAGGTTTTTCAAAGTGTTAATAGTACTGTTTATTGTAAAATGCTTAATGTCCTTTCTTTCTAGGATTTTTCTTCAACAGAGGAGAGAGCAAACACTATTCAATATGCTTGTCTAATATAATTGTTCTTACCAAAAAAATAAGTAAATTGGTTTTGATATACAAGAGATTAATTAAATATGTTTATTAAAGACATCTACTCAATTTACAATGTTAAAATGCTAACTGTTAAAATCTTAACTCCTTACATTCCAGGGCTACATGCTTAAATGTCGCTGGTGTTTTTCTAGATTAATAAATTACTTTATATCATCACTAAGGACAAGGTTAATGTTAACTCCTAACAAGTACATTTCTATTTACAGAAAAAAAACAAAAATCCAAAATCTTTCTAAAATGAGATACATAAAGATGGAATCAATAAAAACAAATTTTAACAAGTTCTTGTGAAAGTAAGTTGGTTATATATATGTGAAATGATTGGATTAAAAGCCATTTAAAGTTTTTCCCTAAGGTCAAACATTAATGTGATAATGTAAACCAAAGTATAATCTATATACTATACTGCCAAGAATTTCTTAAAAATACTAAATTACCCTAAACATCAGGTCTCCTAGATTCTATTCCCAAAAGCAATCAATTTTTTAATTTGGGATTTTTTACAAATATGGTTAATCATCAGATGTTAAAATGTCATACTATGTTTCAAAGCCTAATTTTTATCAAAGACTAACTTTCCTAAATACGGAAAGTAAAGTTTACTTACTCTTTAACTTGCTAATAGTAAATAAATAAAATATACACAGATAAATAAACAAATAAAATGTATACAAGTAAAAGTAGCATAACTTTTTAAACTTATAAATCTTTATTTTACAGTCCTTTTACCCCTCACTGAACCTACAAGCTTAATCACACTGTTAATAACAAAAGAAACAAGCTTGACTTCAAAACAAATATGATTTATCTAAGATTTATAAGGAGCCCTGTCTCAACTAAACTAGGCTCTGCTTCTACCTTTCAAAATTTTCTAAAAGGTTTCAATATTAAACACATAACAAATTTACCCTACAATCCCAAAGGCCAAAAAATCATTAAATGAGCTAATGGAATACTCAAACTCCAGTTTAAAAAAGAAGAGGGAAATACACCCCTGCATTTTACTTTAAATTTGATTGTGCAAGTCCTTTCTACATTAAATTTTTTCACCTTTGTTGATAAAGGTCTCTCTACTATTCATAAGCACTGGGGTGTTCTAATGCCACCCCGAGGGACCCACTAACTAACACATGACATTGTCCACACCCATTGCTTACCCAAAGCAGAGGATTTGCTTGTATCTTTCCAGGAACTACAAAAAAGCCTCTGTGGGTACCAGCCAAGAACATTCATCCTCATGTCCAGGTCCCCGACTCAACAGATGGAGAATGTATCGCTGAATGACCAGCATCCCCTTCGTGGTGGACCACACCTGGGGAGACATCAAAAGCCTTAAAAATCAAGCAACAGCTATGGCTCCTAACCCAGATCCAGGAGCCTGGACTTTATTTCTCTTAATGTGTGCTATTATTACTGCTAACTCAAGTATTGCTTATGCTGCACCTACTCCTTTAGATGCTTACTATGGCAACAAGAAAAGGACTTGGACTCTCAGCTCAGATGTGCTTAACCTGCAACAGATGGTATCCTGACTTGGAGATCAAGTGATATTTTTGGCCACACAAATTGTTTTAAAATGTGACTGGAATTCTTCTCATTTTTGCATAATTCCTGTGCTTTGTAATATTAGTGAATCTTGGGATAAAGTTCAAAAAGAATTATCTGGACATCAAAATTTAACTGTGAAAATTATGAAATTAGAAAGAACTATAATGGATACATTTAGTAAAACATTTCCCAATATTGTGGGGTCTGATATCGTTCAAGGACTTACTACTAGTGTTGTTAATTTTAATCCTTTGGGTCATATTTTTACTGTATTGTGTATTTCATTGGGTAATATTATAATAATTTTTCTTATTTGCTTTGTTTTATATATAATCTTCTGGTGCTGAAAGAAATGACAGCAATTGAACAAAAGGGCTTCTCAAATCGCTTCAGCTTTGGCATTTTTTCTAAATCACAGGGGAGGAGATGTAAAGAATCAGAACTAACAAACTGTAGGTGTTCTCACAAACAAGACACCTTGTGGTCATTGGTGGAATCTGCCTGCAAACAGGAGTTTCTACCAAGAGAGAAATCAGGAGTTTTGACTACAGGTGCTCTTACAAATAAGGGATTTTGTAGTCCTTGGTGGGATTTGCCTGCAAACAGGATTTTCTGCCAAGAGGTCAGAAATAGAACATTGCTTACAAACAAGAATGTTTCTCTGTCCCTGAGAAAGGACAGAGCTTGAAATGTTTGAGTCTAGGTTAGATTAAGAGGCAGTTCAAGGAGTGGTTATCTGGCTGTTGCACATTGGCCCTAGTGGTTGCTGTTGGTGATTTGTCTGCTTTGCCTGGGAATTCATTGCTGTTGGCTTTTTGCCTTCTTTGTCTGGAGGGGTATAAAAGACTAGAATCATATGTAATAGGGAATAAGAATAATGGAGAATAAAAGAATGATTACATGCTGACCTGTGTCAGAGATCTCCTCCCTCTCCTCCCTTTCCCTAACTTCCCTACAATGTGTCACTACAAATGTTCTCCACATAAGACATCAAACTTAGTATGTGTGTTCTTATTGCTCCACA
>JAJEJO010049181.1:0-15915 GCA_020662805.1 Glaucomys volans
GGCAAATTTCAAGCCTTTCTTGTCATGAGAGAATTCACACTGGAGTAAAGCCTTACAAATGTAAAGAATGTGGCAAAGCTTTTTCTCAAAGATCACATCTTACTCAACACCAGAGAATGCACACTGGAGAAAATCCCTTCAAATTGTATAGAATGTGGCAAAGTTTCTGATTGAGGATCAAGCATTATTTGACAGCAGAGATTTCATACTTGAGAAAATCCTGACAAGTTTCTTAAAAGCATTTATTATGAGATCACAACCAATTGGTCACCAGAGAATTCATGCCATAAATGCCTATTATTGTAAAAGAAACAAAAATTGCTTTAAAGTTTTTACTCAAAGCTCTACATTTTTAAAACATCAAAGATATTATAGTAGTGATTAAGCTGTACAAATGTAGAGAATGTGTCAAAGCCTTTAATGAAAGGTCACACCTTACAAATTTCCACAGATTTAGTATTCAAGAGAAGTCCTATGCATGCCAAGAATAGGTCATAGAATTATTCAAATAAAAATCAGCCTCAAAACCCAATGCATATAATATCTGTAGAAAACCGTCTAATATACATGCCTTACATATCATCAGAATGACATGTGATAAGGTCAGTAAAGTCATTATGCTCCATATTTTGTAATATGGAGCATATTCAATATGAGAATTATTTGTGAATATGAGACATCAGAATTTCTGTTTATAGAGAATAACAGTTATGAGAATGGCTTCTGCTCTTGTCATTCCTAGTAAGACAAAACCAGAACCAATTAAAGGTTTCATGATGTTTTTCTTAGAGGAATAGGAGAACTCATGTTATTTTGATTATACTTATGCCCATCAGATTCCCTCAGAGGTTGTACCACCTTCCCCTCTGTGTAGCCTCAAGAGAATGTACTCAAGGTACATTCTGCATGGAGAGCAAGAAAACAGGAAATCTAAGATGGCAGGATTTCTAGGACTGCTGGG
Source organism: Glaucomys volans (assembly GCA_020662805.1). NCBI lineage: Eukaryota > Metazoa > Chordata > Mammalia > Rodentia > Sciuridae > Glaucomys > Glaucomys volans. Next base: position 962 of record JAJEJO010049181.1, read on the forward strand.
GTCTACATGTAAACCAAGGAAAGGGGACTTCTGTAATGGGAGAACATCAAAGGCTGCTGGGTTGTACATGAAGAATCAGAGAATATTTGTTCTATGAAGGCAGGGACCCAGAGTTTCTGGGATGTAAATGGAGAGCCAAAAGAACTGGGGTTCTATGATGGCAGGACACCCAGGGCAATTGGACTCTAGTTTATGAGTGTGGAGATGGAGTCTACCTTGGAAGAACTTCCAGGACTGATGGTCCAGGGAACAAGGTTTTCCTTGGCAGGGATGGCAGGACTCAAGGACTATTTGTGATGGTCCAGGGAACAAGGTTTCCCTTGGAGAGATGGTAAGACTCAAGGAGCTGTTGGATTCTAGGTGGAGAGCCAGGGACTTGGAATTCAATGATGGCAGGATTCCCCAGGCTTCTGGATTCTAAATTGAAAGCCAAGGAAGAGGGGGTTCCATGATGGTATGACTCTCAGGTTTCTTGGGTTCTTGCTGTAAATCAAGACAACGGATTCTTGGGGCTGGGGTTATGGTTCAGTTGGTAGAGAGCTTGCCTAGCCTGTGTGAGGCACTGGGTTCAGTTCTCAGCGCCACATATAAATAAAAGTAAAAATACAGGTCTATCAACATTCAAAAGAAAAAAAGAAACCTGGGGTTCTCTAATGGAAAGACTCTGAGTCTTAGTGGGCTTTACATTTAGAAACAGAGAACTGTGGTCCTATTGATAATAGTCCCAGAACAATGGGGCCAGAATGCTCTCTAACCCAGGCTGGCCTGCAGAAGAGGCCATGCACCACCCCAAAGGGAGCTCCTCCACTGTCTACCAGCTCGCCCGAGTCCATCCCTTCCTACGGATTCTCCAGCTGTAGGAGACGCCCGGCTGCTTCTTGCTTTACTTTTCCCAAGAGAACACTTCAGTGTGCGTCACAGGCTCCCAGGCTGCTCACCTAGTACTCTCAGCTCCTGTCACGAGACTGCAGAGCATGACCTGGAAAGAGACCCCGCCTTTCGGCCTCCGGGGCAAGAGGTGGGAGCAGCTGGCTAGCTGCCCGGAGGGACGCATGCGCGCAGGTACTGCTGCTTTCCCGCCTCCATTTCTCTTCAGCCACACGGCTTCACTCCCTGGCATGCTGCGGTCCTGTGGGCTGTCCGCCCTGAGGACCTCCACCCAGGTGAGTGCGGGCTGTCTAGCCATCTGTGGGAAGCGACTGGCGGTGTGAGAGCGAGGCCTGGGCGCCGCCAGGAGGGCAGGGGCTTGTGTGGGACCGCGGGGCGCCAGGTCTTGGGGCTGTTGCCACTGCGGACTCCAGAGCCGGGCGCGCTGGGACCCGCAGTCTGGCCAGTGTATTACCCCGGCACGGTTGAGTGTGGTGGGTCCCCGGGGTGAAGGTCAGGGGGAGAACTGCAGCTCCTGGCTGACCGCGTGGGCGGCTGGTCGCCTTAACGCAGAGGGGTCTGCGCTGCCCCGAAGTCCGCCTCTGAGGCGCCAAGGCCATAATTAGCTGGAGGGACTCTTGGTGACGGGGTGTGCATCTCCAGGCCCTGGGACATTGTGGCTGACACCTCAGGAGTCTTTTTGTTTTTCTTTTTTTTAAAAATTATTTCTCTTTTAAATTTTGCGACACTATCAAGTAACTTTTTTTTTTTTTCTTTGCAGTGCTGGGGTTTGAACCCAGGACCTTATATCCCCAGCCCAAAGTAACTTTCTGAAATTGAAAATAAGAAACCTATTTCCGTTGTTTTCATAAATTTTTTTTTGTAGACTGTTGTATTGGGGATATATGATGACACAACCCCCAAGTTTGCTTGGTTCCCAGTGCTTCTGGGGCCTTTATGAAATCCAGTGAACTTTCTTTCTCTAGTGGAAGGACTTCCAGGGTTACTTGACTATCTGGAGGCCCAGGGAATTGGATTTCTATGATACGCGGTGCTGCTGAGCTCTGTGCAAACATCAGGGATGTAGAGCCCAGTATGACCAGATATGCTTGGCTGGTAGACTCTTGTGAAACAACAGAGAATGGCAGGCTCTATAATGGTGGGATTCACAGGGATGTTGACCTGTATATGGAGAGAGGGACCTAGGTGTTAATGATGGAGGAACTCCCGGTGCTGCTGGGCTCTCCTAGGAAAGTAGATGTCTATGATAGTACTAGTCACAGTTTTGCTGACCCCTATGTGATCATCAGGGAGCTGGACTGTGTACTCACCAGATACACTGGGTTGCTGGACTCCACAGTGAATACCAGAGAATGGGGTTCCATGACGGAAGGGTTTACAGTCCTGAGGGTCTGTATGTGGAGAGATAAGGAACTGAACGTCAGTTATTTCAGGACTCCCAAGCTGCTGGGAATCGCATGGAAGACCCAAGGAACTGATGGCCTATGAATTCAGGACTCACAGGTTTTCTCTGCTATTGGATGAGAGAAAGGGAAATGGATAAGCAGCACTTCTGGGTTCTAGAACGAGGACCAAGGAACATTTTTTATTTGGATGTGAGAATTCCCAGAGCAGCAGAGTGTTCTTAGGAAGCCATAGAAGGTAGATACTTTAGATTTCAGGATTCATGGGACTGCTGGATTGTATGAAGAGTAGGATGTAAGTGATCCTTTAAGTTAGCTGTCTGCCCAGGTCTGCTTAGCTCCATGTGGAAAGCCATAGAACTTGGGTTCTATGATGGCAGGGTTTGAAGAGCTGTAGTAATCTACATGGAGGATCAGGAAAATGGGATTGCATTATGGCAGAACACATAGGGATCCTGGTCTTTATGAGCAGTAACTGGGAAATATGACTTTATGATAACAGGACCCCCAAGGGTTGGTGATATCTGCATCCTAAGCTGGAAACTGGAGTTCTGTGATGGCAGGTCTCACAGGATGCTGTGTTGTTGGTGGAGAGATGGAGAACATTGATTCTAGTGATGGCGGAATGTGCAGGGATGTTGATTCTACGTGGAGTTCCATGGAGCCAATGTTCTATGGTTTCAGGATGCACAGGGCTGCTTGGCTCCACATGGTGAGCCAGGAGCTTGAGGTTTATTATGGCTTGATGTTCAGGACTGCACCATCTTCACAGATTTCCAGGGAACTGAGGATCTACTAATTCAGGACTTCCAAGGATGCTGGAGTTTGTTTACAGATCCAAGGAACTGGGATTCTATGATAGCAAGACACTGAAACCTGCTGGGCTCTATATGAAGAGTCAGGAAACTGGTTTTCTAAAGTTTCAGAACTTGTAGAAATGGTGAGTTTTTGTGGGGAGTCAGAGAACATGGTATCTACATCAGAAGGAAGCACAAGGCTTATCCCTGAAAAGACAGGATATTGATTTTCTATTGATGGCAGTATTCTTGGGGATCTTTGCTTTGTGAGTCAGGGAAATGGAGTTTTATGATGTAGGACAAGTCGTGTTGAGATTTACATGTAGAGAAAGGAATTACTGTGTAGAATCCCAAGATTCCCAGACCTGCTATATCTAGATGTAGTCAGAGTACTTGTGTTCCATCATGGAAGGAATCACAGGTCTTCTGGCTTGTGTGTGGAGAGTCAGAGAACCGAAATGTACAGGGCTGTTGAATTCTAGCTGGGTATTCAGGAAGATAGAGTTCTATGATGGCAGGATTCTTTTTCAAATTATTTTTTGAAATAAAAAAGAAATTTAGGGCTGGGGTTAAAAGCGCTTGCCTAGCATGCATGAGGCACTGGGTTTGATTCTCAGCACCAGATATAAATAAAGGAATAAAATAAAGGTCTATCAGCATCTAAAAAATATTTTTTTAAAATTTAGTTTTATATGGACACAATACCTTTATTTAATTAATTTATTCATGTGGTACTGAGGATTGAACTCAGTGCCCCTTGCGTGTGAGGCAAATGCGCTACCCCTGAGCCACAACCCCATCCCAGATGGCAGGGTTCTCAAGACTGATCATATCTACTTGCAGATCCAAGAAACTCTGTTTCTATAGTGTGAATAATTGCAGAGTTGCACATGTCTATGTGGAGAGACAGGAAATTAGGGTTCTATTATTAAGTTAATATAAGAGCTGCCCTGGGGCTTTAATATAAACATGAAATCCATATCATTGCATCTAAAACTAATATATGCCCTTTGGCCATTACTAATATGATGTCCACACTCTAGCATCTAACATTAATATAGTACCAGTTTTCTTCCTTAGTACTATTATATCCATGATATATTAACTGAAATTATTATATTAATTGTCCTTTTGTGTTTAATATTGATAACCATATTGTGTCATAAAAAACTAATAGCTGCTCTGTGTCCTTTATTACTGAAATGATAACCAAACTATAGATTCTAAAACTAACAATAATTAACATGGTATGTATACTATAGCTTCCAATACTAATCTAATGGGTCCGCTGTGGATTTAACACTTATAGAATATCCATACTATAGCATCTAAAACTAATGTGCAGCTGCCTGTGACCTTTAATTCTCATATAATAGACTAGTGCATCTAAAACTAATGCACGAATGAGTCTTGCGATCTTTAGTATTGATCTCATACTGCTGAATCTTTATTATAATAGGTGCCCTGTGACTTTTCATACTAATATGATATTGATACTACACCATTCCAAAGTAATATAATAGCTGCTCTCTGACCTTTATTACTAATGAAATATCGTAGCATCTGAAACTAATACAATAGCCACACTGTCTTTCAATATTAATATCATATTCATAGTGTAGCATCTAATACATCTAGTAGATGCCCTTTGTCCTTTCATACTAATTTTATATCCACAGTATGGAATCTGAAACTAATGTAATATGTGTTCTGTTGCCTTTAATATTAATATACTATTCATCCTATTACTGCATTCTGCTCTTTAATGCTAACATGAATTCATACTGAAGCATCTATTACTCACACAGTGTCAGCCCTGTGGCTTTAGTAAGTATTTGACATCCACAGTGTACTATTTAAAACTAATGTAGTAACTTCCCTGTGGTCTTTCATGGTGATATTATATTCATGGTATAGCAACAGAAACCGATATAATATCTGCCTTCTAGATTTTGTTACCCAAATATCCATCTTGTAGCTTGTGGTACTAATACAATAACTGCCTATGACTTTTATTATTAATCTGATATCCATGTGGTGACATCTGAAGCAGACATAAGAGCTCCTGTGGTCTTCCATACTAATATGATGTCCACACTGCAGTGTCAGTAACTAATGTAACAGCTGCACCGTGGGCTTTCATACTAATATAATGTCCACACTGCAGTGTCTGTAACTAATGTAACAGCTGCACTGTGGGCTTTCATACTAATATAATGTCCACACTGCAGGGTCTGTAACTAATGTAACAGCTGCACTGTGGGCTTTCATACTAACATACCAGCCACATCACATCTCAAACTGACATAAACCTTTGGCATAAGGTACTAATAAAATTGATTTTATAACATCTTAAACTAATTTTTACTTGCCTTCCCATCTTAAAAACTAATATACATATTTCAGTCAATTAAACTAATATAATAGGTGCCCTGTGACCTTTAATAATATTGTGATATCCAAGCTATAGCGTCTAAAACTGATTTCCTCATAACATGCATACTGTTGCTTCTCAACTGATACAAAGGTTCCCTATGGCCTTCAATAATATATGATATATATTTTGTAACATAGACACTGATATATAGTAGCTGTTCCTTGGCCCTTATGTTAATACAATACCCATGTAACAGCGTCAGACACTGATATAATACCTGCCTTGTGACTGTTAATATTACATCCATACATTGCATGTAAAACAAGCATAATAGCTATCCTGTGGCCTTTGTTATTTTTACTGTATCTATATTATTCCATCTAAGACTGACACCACCCTGTGGCCTTTAATAGCAATATGCTGTCCACACTATAGCATCTAAAACTAATATATAGCTGAACTGTGGTCCTTAAAACTGATGTGATATCTGCACTGCAGCACCTAAAACTGATGTATTTGCCTGTGGCCTTTAGTAGTAATGTATCTTTACTAAATTTTCTCAAAGTAATATAACTTCCCTGTGGGCTTTATTATTAATACAATACCCACACTAGAGCATCCAAAACCTATAGAATAGTGGAATTTGGCCTTTAATGTTAATATCATATCCATATTGTGGCCTCCAAAATGTATGTAATAGTTTCCCTGTTGCCTTTAATACTTATATCCATATTTTGCAACTATAACTAGTGTAATAGCTCCCCCATGGCCTTATTACTGATGACATATTCATAGTTTAGTATCTGAAACTGTCATAAATCTGCTCTGTGACCTTTAATACTAATGTAATATTCATAACATAGTATCTGAAACTATATATCACCAGTGCTGTGGACTCTAATACTAATATCATATGCATTCAATATTTTCTAAAAGTGATATAGGTGCTCCCTTGTGACCTTTGATACTAAAATAATATCCATACTATAGGATCTAAAACTAATGTAGCAGCTGTCTTGTGGACTTGTATCTTAATACAATATCCATGTTATACTACTTAATGTAATAATTTTTTTGTGGCTTTCAATACTAATATAAGATTCCTATTATTCCATCTAAAATTAAATAGATGCTCTGTGGCCTTTAATACTAATATAATATTCATACTCTAGCCTCTAAAGTTTACATACTAGGTGTTCTGTGGTTTTTAATGCTAACATTATATCCATATTATAGGATGTAAAACAAATACATTAGGTGTCCTGTGACCATTATTATTAATATGATACTGGTGTCTAACACTCATGATAGGTGACCTGCAAGCTTTAATACTAACATAATTAATACTGATATAATATCCATACTATAGGATCTGAAACTAATGTAATAAGTGCCCTTTGGCCTTACAATACTGATGTAATGTCAATATTATAGCATGAAAATCTAATATTGTGGCTGCCCTGTATGCCTGAATATTAACTTGTGATCTATACCATAACATCTAAAATTATTATTGTAGCCTCTCTCTTACCTTTAAATTAATGTAATGTTTACAATATAGCATCTAAAAGTAATATGACTGTTGCCTTTTGACCTTTAATATCAATGGAATATCAATATATAATGGAATATCTAAATAGAATATGTACAGTGTGGTCCTTAATGTAATATCTGCACTATCCTACGTGAAATATCTGCCCTGTATTATTTAATACTGATTTGCCATACATACTCTAGCATCTAAAATTAATATAGTGGCTGCACTGTGGCCTTTAATGTTACATACTCCCACTGTGGGCTCTTCTGACATTCTGATATGTTCACTGTGGCCTCTGTCACCCACATAATGCCCTCACTGTGGCCTCTGAATAGCACATAATATCCTCATAGTGACCTCTGTCACATAATCTCCCTATGGTGACCTCTGACCATCACATGATACCTCTGACTCTCAGATTGTATCCTCACGATTTCTCATATAATAGTATAATTGACTTCTGAATCTCATAACATCCCCACTTTGGCCTCTGACATTTGCATAATATCCTCACTGTGACCTCTGACCTCTCATAGTCACCTAATTATGTATCATGTCCTCTTGCTAAATAACAACATGTAGACAGTGAGCTTTAATTCCTATATAATATCTGCACTGTTCTCTCATATTTGTGTAGTAATCTTCAGTTGCCTCCAGCTGCTAATGTAATATCTAACAAGTGATCTCTGACACTATGGTGGTGTCCACATACTAGTTTCTCCTGACAGTTTTGTTTTAGAAACGCAATTTATGTCCACCTTTGACTGAACTGGGTTTGTAAGGGTGAGCCTCCAGTGACATTTGATGAGTGTGGTTCTTGGCATGGTTGAGACACGGTTGTTTTGATAGCAGTTGATTTACTGAGACTGCTGATCATACGGGAGCCTTGCCATGGTGGTGGAGTGCTCTGTGTGCTCTCACTCATCCTCCACAGGGCAGTGGTCACTGCCCTACCATACCGTCACCTCCACAGGAAACCCTGCAATGTGTTCTACTCAAGGCAGGATCACTCCCCAGTGACCACCACATAACGTGCACATCAGGACACCAGTGAGCTTCTCCATGGAGTCAGTCCTCACTTTTACTACTTGCCTCAACTGAGAGAAGCACTCCTTTTCCACTCACACCCAGGTTTCTCTTCCTGAAACTCTTTCTGAGCCTGCCCTTCATTTTCATGAATTCAACAGCTGAAAAGAGCACATATGCATTTTGTTTTGAACACCTCCCTTCAGTTCTTTGGGGTAAATACCCAGGAACAGAATTGTTGAGTACTCTGATAATCCTAAATTTAACCTTTTTGAGAAACTGCAAACTCTTCCACACACAGGGCTCACATTTTTATTGTTAATGCATATTTTGGTGATGTCTACATTAGTAAGAGTGAGGGATTATCACTGTGATTTTAACTTGGATGTCAATAATGAATGAGATGTTAACATTTTTCATATTTTCTGGTCAATTGTGTACTCCGATTCTTTTCAATTTGCAAACTGGGTTCTTCTGTGCTTCTGTTGTTGAATTTTAAAAAAGTTGTTTATACATTCAAGATTGCACAGCACATATATCCTACATCAAAATAAATAACATAAGTATATATAAGAGAAGAAATACAGGTAAGGTACAGTCGGGCATGCCTGTAATCCCAGTGTCTTGTGAGGATGAGTCAGGAAGATCACAATTTCAAAGCCAGATTCAGCAACATAGTAAGCCCTAGGGAACTCAGCAAGACCTTGTCTCAAAATAAATAACTAAAGAGATGGGGTTGGGGCTCAGTGGTTAAGTGTTCCTGGGTTTAATCTCTGGTACCAAACAATTATTTATTGGTCTGTGTTCCGGTTTCCTGGCACTTACCTCCTGATCTTTCAATCTATGAAGCATTGTGTCTGTTTGGGGCCAGTGATTTGAACCATGGTCTCCGACTCCTGGGTGGCCCTTGGAATGGGACCAACCCTGTGATTAACCTGTTGAAATGTGACAATGTTGGGAGGATTGAGTGGTGAAGTTTCAGGTGACCACCAGGGAACAATAACTTAATGAATCAGGCCACTTACTGAAGCATCCATCCAGAGCAAAAGGACGGGTTTAAGGACTGTATTGCTGAATATGCTGGGAGAGTGCCGCCTGGAGAGGGAATGGAAGCTACATAACTTAAACACTGGCGTTCCCTGTCTGTTGTCATCTGCCTGCTTAAGTGTATCATTCAAGGCATATTTAAAAAGATTGGCTTTATGGTGATTTAGGTGTGCCAAGTACACAGCTGTCCTGGCTGCTGAGACGACTCCAGTAAAGAACAGGAGGTCATGAAAACTTGCATTAGTGTCCATGATAAAGAGGCTTCATGGAAGAGTTGAAAAACTGCACATAAGAATGAGCATCTGAAGGGAATTCCATCTTGTGAACACAGAACCTTTGGCTGAAAGCGCTGCTGTCATCAGAAGGTAAGTAATGTTCTTCTGGGAGTTGCTTTTAGGAATGGGAAAAAGGGATTGTTTGGTGGTTAAGGTTAGGGTAAGAGGGTTAGGGTTAGGGGTTAGGGTTAGGGTTAGGGTTAGAGGGTTAGGGTTAGAGGGTTAGGGTTAGGGTTAGAGGGTTAGGGTTAAGGTTAGGGTTAGGGTTAGGGGTTAGGGTTCTGGTTAGGGTTACGGTTAGGGTCAGTGAATTGGGTTCTATGATACCAGAAATCAGCATTGTTGGAATCAATGTGGAGACCTGGGTAATTGGAGTTCTATTGATGGTAGCACTCTCAGAGTAGCTGTGCTGTATGTAGAACCACAGTACAGGATTCATATTGAAGTCAGTTGTACTGGCTCATGAATTGGTGATATATGATGGTAGGACACACAACATTGCTGTGCATACTGTGGAGATCAGGAGACTGTTTTATTATGTCAAAAATCCTAGAACTATTGGGATCTACCCATGCTTGTTGAGATCTAGTATGACAAACCTCCCATATATTCTTGACTCTATATGTGGGGAACCACATGACTGGCCTTCTCTGATGGCAGGATTCATAGGTCTGCTGACCTCTATGTCTTGAAAAGGGAACCAGTTTTTATGATGGGAGGAAACCACAGCTGCTGGGCTCTCCAAGGAGAATCAGATAACTTGGGTTCTATGATCTAAGGATTCCCAAGTTTTCCAGGCTCTACTTTGAGATCCAATTAAATAGTGTTTCATCATGACAGTTTTCAAAGTTCTCCTGGTCTCCATGTGGAGAGCAAGAGAAATTGGGTTCCTTTGGGACAGAAATCAAATGACTGTTTTACTCTATGTTGAAAACCAGGGTACTGGGTTTCCATGATGTCAGGATTCACAGAGCTGCTCAGCTGTACGTGCAGAGATAGAGAATTGGGTTTCTATGATGGTAGGATTCCCAATGTTTCTAACATCTATGTGGCCAGCAAGGGATCTAAATTTCTTTTTTTGGCAAGCTGATGTTGTTGGCTGTATATATAGAGACAGGTAATTTGCATTACATGATGACAGGACATGCAAGACTGCCAGATTCTACTTTGAGAGTCAGAGACATGACTCCCAGGACAGCATGGCTTTTCATGGAGGCCAAGTATATTGTATTATATGATGTCATGATACCCAAAGCTGCCTGAATTTATGTGGAGAGCCATAGAACCAGGGTTCCTTGATGACAGGACACCCAAAGCTATTTGACCTTCTGTTGAGGATCAGGAAATGGAGCTTCTACAATGACAAAACTGATAGAAGTGTTGGGCTTCTCAAAGAGAGCCAGTGAACAGGAGATATGAAATAGCAAGCCTTCCAAGGTTTCCTGGTCCTATTTGGAGAGTCAAGGAACTGGATTAATGGTTGCAGGACTCTCCATGCTGCAGTATTCTTTGCTAGGGAATTGAGGTTCTATGTTGACAGAACTCTCAGTTACTGGTCTCTGTATTGGAAGAGATTCTGACACTCTATAATGATAAAACTCACAAAGTTGTTGGGATTTATGTGTCTTAGGGAAATGAGGCTCTATTATGACAGGATTCACATGTTCTCTGGTCTCTTGGTGAAGATTGAGAGATCTTGATTTTATGTTGGTAAGATTCACAATGCTTTTGTGGTCCATGTGGAGAAAAAAAGAATGGAATTCTATTGATGGTGGCATTCCCAGCATGTCTGAGCTATACGTGATCAACTAATGGAAAAAACAAAAAACAAAACAAAAAAACCCCACAAACCAACCAACCGACCCCCACAAGTTTTTCTGTTTGTGGCAAGATGCACAGGGTTTCTGGACTCTACCTTGAAAGCTACAAAACTGGTATTCTATGATAGCAGGTCTCACAGGACAATTGAGCTGTATGTATAAGACACTGTTACCTATGATGGCATAGACCCCCAGAGTTGCCGTGATATTACGTGGAGAGGAACACAGGTTGAATAAAGATTGGCTTCCCCTGTTTTCTAGGCTCTACTTGGAGCCCCAGATAAATAGGATTTTATCATGTCAGAACTCACAGTTCCACTGGTCTGTATACGTAGAGCAAGGGAAATCGGTTCATATGGTTGCATGACTCTCAGGACTGCTGTTCTCCATGGGTATAGCAACTTTTGTTTCATGTTTCCAGGACTCTCAAGTCTGCAGAAATTTACATGGAAGTCCTAACAGACTGGGGCCATATGATGACAGGATATTTGGGTTCTTGGTAAAGAACAAGAAAATGGGTTGCATTGATGGAAGGACTCCCAGAGCTGAGGCTCTCTGGGCGGAGACAGAGAACTACATTTCCATGGTTGCAGCAAACCTGGAGCTTCTGGGATGTATGTGGAGTAATAGTGAAGTGGGATTTCAAAGCTGGTAGGATTTGTAAACTTATTGGGTTCTTTGTGGAGATCCATTGAGCTGAGATTTTATAGTACAGGATTCACACTTTAATAGAGCTCTATGTGGACAGAAGGGAATTTGGTTCTATGATGGCAGGAATAGCAAGGCTGCCGGGATCTATGTGCAGAGCCTGGGATCTTAGTTTCTATAATGGGCAATCTACCAGGAATGCTGGACTTTACATTGAGAATCAGGGAACTTGGGTTCTATTCATGGCATATACTCAGTACTGCTGTGCTTCAGATTGAGAGTCATGTAAATGGTATTCTCCAATGGGAATACTAGAAAGACTCAGGTGTCTACTTGGAGATCCAGGAAAATTAGATTCCATGGTACCAGGATCTGCAGTGCTTTTGGTATCTATGTGAAGAGCAAAGAAACTTGGTTTCTATGATGGCAGGACTGCAAGGGCAGCTGGCATCGATGATCAAAACCAAGAAACTAGGGCTCCAAGATTTCAGAACTTATGATGATCAGAGCTCTTGGTGGAGAGTCAGGATTATTACATTGAGTGGATAGCAAGATGTAACAACATTGAGTTCTAAATTGAGATAGAAGAAGCTAAATTCACATGGTGGCAGTATTCACATGAAGCTTAGCCCAAAGTATGTAACCTGGGAACTGAGGTTCTATGATGACAGGAATTATAGAACTGCTCATGTCTAAGTGGACAGCCATGGAATGATGATCTATGATGACAGGACACCCAGCTCTACTAGGTTCTGTATGGAGAGCTAGGAAAATATGTTTCTTTGATTGAAGGACACACAGGGTATCTAGGCATTATGTGGAGATCAGGGAACTGCAATTCTATTATGTCAGGGCCCCAAAAGCTGAAGGAATCTATGAAGACCGCCCATAATTGTGATTTTATAATGGCAGTACACATGTTGTAACTGTTTAGCTAGGCCTCGACCTACTGCCTCCATTTGGCTAGGTCTCAGCCTGTGGGATCTTTGTCCCTTCTTGAGGGGTAAGGGCGATGAGGTAACCACCACCCTCAGGAGAGCAAGCTCTTAGACCAGTCTCAAATTTATTAAAAAATTACAGCACTTTTATAGAAGAGGGGAGTCCGAGATCAGGAGATGGTAACATGATTGTCTGTAAGGTTGGTCCAATTAGGAGTCACACACTTTACCAAAGGGAGGAGGGAGAGAGAAGGATGTGCAAAGTAACCTGGGGCAATGGCCGTCGGTGGGTCAGGTCACTTGGGATTTTTCTCCACAAGCATAAATAATCCTGAGTGTGCAGTCAAGGATTTTACCTTTCCGCAGCCTAGGGAACATACACCTCAGTGACTTCTTTCTACATCCCCACAGACATACAGTATGCTGGATCAATGTGAAGACCAGAAAACTGAGTGTCTTTATGGCAGAACGCCCTAGGCTGCTGTGATTTTCATAGAGAGGGAGAGAACTCGGTTTCTATGATGAAACTACTCCCATGATTGCTGGGATTTACCTGGTGAGCCTAGGAACTGGAGTGGAAGATGCCAGGGTCAACAGTATTGCAGGAATTTCATGAAATGCAAGGGAACTGTGTTTTACAATGGCAGTACTCACACTGCAGCTACGTTCTATGTGAAGAATAGGGAACTGGAGTCTATGATCATAGGGTTCCCTAGGTTAATGTGCCCTACACGGAGAGCCATGAAACAGGGGTTCTGTTGATGGAAGGATGTGCAGAGTTCTGGGCTCTAGCTGCATTCCACATAACTGATTGTCTATAATGGCAGAAATTGCCAGACTGCTGAGCACTTCAGAAGGGCACAGAAGTGGTTTCAGGATTTCAAGAAAAGCACAACTGCTGGGGCTTATGTAGATATTCAGGAGACCTGATTTCTATATTGGCAGCAGTAGCAGAGGTTTAAGTCTCTACTTGGAGAGCCAAATAAACTGTGTGTTATACTGCCTGGACTCAAGTGCTACTGTTTTCTGTTGAGAGCAAGAGAACTGTGTTTCTATGATGGTAGAATTTGTAAGGTTGCTTGACTGTATAGGGTGAGTCAAAGAACTTGGGTGTTATGCCATATCTTTCATGATTGCTGAGTTCAATATGAAGAATTGCATTAGTCTAACTGGAGAGACAAAGTGCCACGCCCACCACTATTGCCCTAAGTGTTTGACACGGTTCCACATGGAATAATGATTTTTGCACGGTCTAGTCTTCTGGGATATGTGGGTGTGGCATGCTCCTACTTGTTTCTGTATTATTTCTTATCATTAATGGTGTGATATTTGGACGTTTGCATTTAAAGATTTCAGCAGAAAATCTGACATTAAGTGATTTGGAACATAAAAATAACACAGCTCAAGCCTTCATTGATGTCATATGTAATATTATCTTAAGCAACAGAAAAGATGTGGGACAGATCAATAAGAGTTGCTGTTCACCCTTAGAATTATGACCACCACTCCCAGTTAGTCTGATGCAGCCAGACTGCCTGAATACCTTAGCCCAAATCAGGATGTGCCCCCCTCTTAGCAGAACTGTTTTCACAGTTCAAGGACCACAGTGGCTTGCATATAAGATTGATGGGAAGCTATAACTTTCCCCTAGAGAATAATCTTTAAAGCCCTTAGATACAGGCTTCCCTTTCCTTTAGACAGAAATTATAAAAGAAAATAAGAAGTACTTTTCTTAGAGGTCATTTAACTAATTAACAAAAATCGTTCCACTTTATATACAATAGACGGATTAAAAGGTGCTATGCTTCATAACTGCCTTTGAGAGAAATGCCAGAAGTGCAGTTAATTGGTATGGCTGCTTGTTATTCTTGACTCAACCTTAAACCATGATGTGCTAGACCTATATAGTTTATGAGAATGGCTTCTGCTCTTATCATTCCTAGTAAGACAAAAGCACAACCACTTAAAGGTTTCATGATGTTTTTCTTAGAGGAATAGGAGAACTCATGCTATTATGATTATACTTATGTCCATCAGATTCCCTCAGAGGTTGTACCACCTTCCCCTCTGTGTAGCCTCAAGAGAATGTACTCAAGGTAAATGAATATATATAGACCGTGTGTGAAACAGTAAAGTTAGAACTTAGCCTCAGATCTTCAAGTCTGTGTCACTTTACTCTCAACCTTGCCAATGCCTTC
>JAJEJO010049186.1:0-11115 GCA_020662805.1 Glaucomys volans
ATCACTAGGATGTGTGTGGGAGGGCTCTAATACGTGTTTAGGAGGTATCTAGGAAGTGTGAAGGAGGGATCAATTACACGTGAACCAGGGCTGTAGGATTTGTGAAGGAGAGCTCAAGGACGTGTGCTAGAGGACTGTAGGGGGTGTTCAGGAGAACTCTAGGATGTGTGCAGGAGAGCTGTAGGATATGTGTAGGAGTGCTCCAGGACGTGTGTAGGAGGTCTCTAGGATGTGTTTAGGAGGGTTCTAGGACGTTCATAGGAGCGTGGCAGGACTTGTGAATTAATTCTCTAGGATGTGTGCCGGAGGGATGTAGGATGGGTGAAGGAGGGCTCTAGCACGAGTGTATGAGGGGTGTATGACATGTGCAGAAGCACTCTAGGACATGAGTAGGAGGGCTCTTGGTTGTGTGAAGGAGCATTTAGGATGTGTGCTGGAGGGCTGTAGGACGTGTGAAGGAGAGCTCTAGGATGTTGTAGGAGTGCTCCAGTATATGTGCAGGAGGGCTCTAATTCATGTGCAGGAGGGCTGCAGGACGTGGGAAGAAGGTCTCTAGTACGTTTGTATGAGGGTTTTATGACACGGGTGGGACGGATCTAGGATCTGTTTAGGAGGGCTCTAGGATGAGTGTAGAAGGGATCTAGGATGATTGCAGAATGGCTGTCAGACATGTTAAGGATGTATCTAGGACGTGTTTAGGGAGGCTCTCTGATGTTTGCAGAGGTCTCTAGCACCTTTGCAGGAGGGTTGTAGGACATGTACAGGAGGGCACTAGGACGTGCATAGGACAGCTCCAGGATGTGTGTAGGAGGGCTCAGAGATGTGGGGCGGGCTCTAGTTGTGTGTGCAGGAGGTCTGTAGGACATGTCCGAGGGTTGTAGGACGTTTGCAGGAGAGCTCTAACGTGCGTATTCGTGCTCCAGGATGTGTGTAGGAGGGCTCTAGTATGTGTGTAGGGGGGTTCTAGGACGTGCATTAGAGGGCCGCAGAACTTGTGAATTCAGGCTCTAGGACATGTGCAGAATGAATGTAAGACGTGTGAAGGAGAGCTGCAGGACGTGTGCAGGATATCACTAGGATGTGTTTGGGAAGGCTCTAATACGTGTTTAGGACTGATCTAGGAAGTGTGGAGGAGGGCTCAATTACATGTGTACCAGGGCTGTAGGATTTGTGAAGGTGGGCTCAAGGACCTGTGCTAGAGGACTGTAGGTCATCTTCAGGAGAACTCTAGGATGTGTGCAGGAGAGCTTTATGTCATGTGCAGGAGGGCTGTAGATCGTGTGAAGGAGGGCTCCAGGTCGTTTGCAGAATGGCTCTATGATGTGTGCACGATGGCTCTTGACATGTGCAGGAGGGCTGAAAGTGGTGTGTAGGCGGACTGTAGCACGTGTGTAGGAGTGCTCTAGTATGTGTATAGGAGGGATGGAAGATGTGTGTAGTAGGGTGCTAAAACGTGTGTAGATCGGCTGTACAACGTGATAGAGATCTACAATGTGTTGAGGAGGGCTCTGGGACATGTGCAGGAGGTCTGTAGGACGTGTGGAGGAGGGTTCTAAGACGTGTGCAGGAGTGGTCTAAGACGTGTCTAGGAGTGCCCCAGGACGTATGTAGGAGAGCTCTAGGACGTGTGTAGTAGGGTCTAGGACATGCATAGGAGGGCTGCAGGACTTGTGAATTAAGGATCAAGAACTTGTGAAGGAGGAATGTAGGACGGGTGAAAGAGGGCTCTAGATGTGTGTACCTGGGTTTTATGACATGTGCAGGAGGACTCTAGGATCTGTGTAGGCGTGCTCTTTGTTGTGTGTAGGAGGATCTAGGACGTGTGCAGGAGAGCTGTAGGACTTTTGAAGGAGGTCTCTAGGACCTGTGTGGTAGGGCTCTAGGTCATGTGTAGGAGGATTTTTGGATATGGTTAGGAGGGCTGTAGGACTTTCGAAGGAGATCTGAAGGACGTGTGAAGTAGGACTCTAGGACGTGTGCATGAGGGCTGTAGGACGTGTGTAGGAGGGCTTTTGAACATGTGTAGGAGGGTTGTAAGACTTTGCAGGAGAGTGGAGGACGTGTGAAGGAGGGCTCTAGGATGTGTGGAGGAGGGCTTTATGAAGTGTATAGGAGGAATGTAGGACGTATCAAGTAGGTCTCTAGGTTGTTTAAAAGGGGGCTTTGAGACGTGTGCAAGAGGGTTTTAAGACGTGTGCAGGAGGGCTCTAGGATGTGTGTAGGAGGGCTCAGGGACCTGTATAGGAGGACTGTAGAATGTGTGCAGGAGGTCTGTAGGATGTGCACGAGGGCCGTAGGACATGTGCAAGAGGGGTCTATGACGTGTGTAGGAGGGCTGTAGGGCTTTTGGTGGAGGGCTGAAGGACGTGTGAAGTAGGACTCTAGGACGTGTGTATGAGGGTTGTAGGACGTGTGAAAGAGGGCTCTAGGTCTTGTGAAGGAGGACTCAAAGATGTGCGCAGGAGGTATGTGTGAATTGTGCAGGCCGGATGTAGGACATGTGCATGAGGGCTCTAGGACAGGTGTAGGAGGGCTTTAGGACGTGTGTAGGAGGGTTGTAGGACCTTTGCAGGAGGGTGGAGGATGTGTGAAGGAGGGTTCTAGGACGTGTGGATGAGGGCTCTGTGACGTGTGCAGGAGGGGTCTAGGATGTTTGCAGGATGGCTGTAAAGCTTGTGCAGGAGGGCTCTAGGAAGTGGGTTGGAGGGCAGTAGGACATGTGTAGGAGGGCTCTAGGACATGTGTAGGAGGGCTCTGGGACATGTGAATGTGGGCTGCAGGATGTGTGTAGGAGGCCTCTAGGATGTTTTTCAGAGGGCTATAGGACGTGTTTAGGTGGGCTTTATGACGTTTATAGGAGGAATGTACCACGTGTCAAGTAGGCCTCTAGGTCATGTGCAAGAGGGCTTTAAGATGTGTGCAGGAGGGCTCTAGGACCTGTGTAGGAGGCCTCAGGGACATGTGGAGGAGGGCTGTGGGACGTGTTCAGGAGGTCTGTAATACGTGTGCAGGCGGACATAGGATGTGTGCAGGAGAGCTGTAGGATATGTGTAGGAGTGCTCCAGGACGTGTGTAGGAGTTCTCTTGGATGTGTTTAGGAGGGTTCTAGGACGTGCGTAGGATGGCGGCAGGACTTGTGAATTAAGGCTCTAGGATGTGTGCCGGAGGGATGTAGGATGGGTGAAGGAGGGCTCTAGTACGAGTGTATGAGAGGTTTATGACATGTGCAGAAGCACTCTAGGACCTATGTAGGAGGGCTCTTGGATGTGTGAAGGAGGATTTAGGATGTGTGCTGGAGGGCTGTAGGACGTGTGAAGGAGAGCTCTAGGATGTGTGTAGGAGTGCTCCAGGGCATGTGCAGGAGGGCTCTAATTCCTGTTCAGGAGGGCTGTTGGACATGGGAAGTAGTCCTCTAGCACGCGTGTACGAGGGCTTTATGACACGTTCGGGAGGGATCTAGGAGTTGTGTAGGAGGGCACTAGGATGAGTGTAGAAGGGATCTAGGATGATTGCAGATGGGCTGTCAGACATGTTAAGGATGTCTCTAGGACGTGTTTAGGAGGGCTCTCTGATGTGTGCAGAGGTCTCTAGCACCTTTGCAGGAGGGTTGTAGGACATGTACAGGAGTGCACTAGGACGTGTGTAGTAGGGCTCCAGGATGTTTGTAGGAGGGCTCAGGGATGTGGGGCGGGCTGTAGGGTGTGTGCAGGAGGTCTGTAGGACATGGGCAGGAGGGTTGCAGGACGTGTGCAGAAGAGCTCTAGGACGTGTGTAGTCGTGCTCCCGGATGTGTGTAGGAGGGCTCAAGTATGTGTGTAGTAGCGTACTAGGACGTGCGTTAGAGGGCTGTAGGACTTGTGAATTAAGAATCTAGAACTTGTCCAGGAGGGATGTAGGATGCGTGAAAGTGGGCTATAGATGTGTGTACGTGGGCTTTATGAAATGTGCAGGAGGACTCTAGGATCTGTGTAGGACTGCTCTTTGTTGTGTGTAGGAGCGTCAAGGACGTGTGCAGGAGGGCTGTAGGAATTGTGAAGGAGGGCTCTAGGAAATGAGTGGTAGTGGTCTAGGTCGTGTGTAGGAGGATTCTGGGATATGGTTAGGAGGGCTGTAGGACTTTTGAAGGAGGGCTGAAGGACGTGTGAAGTAGGACTCTAGGACGTGTGCAGGAGGGTTGTAGGATGGCTGAAAGAGGGCTCTAGCACGTGTGTACGAGGGCTTTATGACATGTGCAGGAGGACTCTAGGGCCTGTGTAGGAGGGCTCTTGGTTGTGTGTCGGAGGATCTAGGACGTGTGCAGGAGGTTGTAGCACGTGTACTGGAGGGCTGTAGGACATGTGTAGGAGGGCTCTAGGACGTGTGTACAAGGGCTATAGGACTTTTGATGGAGGTCTGAAGGACGTGTGACGTAGGACTGTAGGACGTGTGCAGGAGGGTTGTAGGAAGTGTGAAAGAGGGCTGTAGGTCTTGTGAAGGAGGACTCAAAGATGTGAGCAGGAGGTATGTATGAATTGTGCAGGGCGGATGTAGGACGTGTGCATGAGGGCTGTAGGACGTGTGTAGGAGCGTTGTAGGAACTTTCAGGATGTTGGAGGATGTGTGAAGGAGGACTCTAGGATGTGTGGAAGAGGGCTCTGTGACGTGTGCAGGAGGGATCTAGGACGTTTGCAGGATGGCTGTAAATCCTGTGTAGGAGGGCTCTAGGAAGTGGGTTGGAGGGCTCTAGGACATGTGTAGGAGGGCTCTAGGACATGTGTAGGAGGGCTCTGGGACATGTGTAGGAGGGCTGTAGGATGTGTTTAGGAGGGCTCTAGGATGTTTTTCGGAGGGCTATAGGACGTGTGTAGGAGGGCTTTATGACGTGTATAGGAGGAATGTAGCACGTGTCACGTAGGGCTCTAGGGCATGTGCAAGAGGGATTTAAGACGTGTGCAAGAGGGCTTTAAGATGTTTGCAGGAGGTCTAAAGGACCTGTGCAGGTGGCCTCAGGGACATGTGGAGGAGGGCTGTGGGACATGTTCAGGAGGTGTGTAGGACTTGTGCAGGGGGGTGTAGGATGTGTGCAGGAGGGGACTAGGACGTCTGTAGGAGTTCTCCAGGACGTTTGTAGGAGGGCTCTATGACGTGTGTAGGAGGGTCTAGGACATTCGTAGGAGGGCTGCAGGATTTGTGAATTAAGGGTCTAGGACGTGTGCAGGAGGGATGTAGGATGGAGGAAAGAGGGCTCTAGCATGTGTATACGAGTGCTTTATGACATGTGCAGGAAGGAATCTAGGGCCTGTGTAGGAGGGCTCTTGGTTGTGTGTCGCAGGATCTAGGACGGGTGCAGGACGTGGTAGGACGTGTAATGGAGGGGAGTAGGACATGTGTAGGAGGGCTCTAGGACGTGTGTAAGAGGGCTGTAGGTCTTTTGATGGAGGGCTGAAGGACGTGTGAAGTAGGATTCTAAGACGTCTGCAGGAGGGTTGTAGGACGTGTGAAAGAGGGCTCTAGGTCTTGTGAAGGAGGACTCAAAGATGTGAGCAGGAGGTATGGGTGAATTGTGCAGGCCGGATGTAAGATGTGTGCATGAGGGCTGTAGGACGTGTGTAGGAGGGCTTTAGGACGTGTGTAGGTGGGTTGTAGGCCCTTTGCAGGAGGGTGGAGGATGTGTGAAGGAGGGCTCTAGGACGTGTGGAGGAGCGCTATGTGACATGTGGAGGAGGGATCTAGGACGTTTGCAGGATGGCTGTAAAACGTGTGCAGGAGGGCTCTAGGTAGTGGGTTGGAGGGCTCTAGGAAGTGGGTTGGAGGGCTCTAGGACATGTGTAGGAGGGCTCTAGGACATGTGTAGGAGGGCTCTGGGACATGTGTAGGAGGGCTGTACGATGTGTGTAGGAGGGCTCTAGGATGTGTTTCGGAGGGTATAGGACGTGTGTAGGAGGGATTTATGACGTGCATAGGAGGAATGTAGCACTTGTCAAGTAGGGCTCTAGGTCATGTGCAAGAGGGCATTAAGTCGTGTGCAAGAGGGCTTTAAGATGTTTGCAGGAGTGCTCTAGGAACTGTGTAGTACTGCTCTTTGTTGTGTGTAGGAGGATCTAGGACATGTGCAGGAGGTCTGTAGGACTTGTGATGGAGGGCTCTAGGATATGTGTGGTAGGGCTCTAGGTTGTGTGTAGGAGGATTGAAGTACGTGTGAAAAAGTGCCCTAGGTCTTGTGAAGGAGGACTCAAAGATGTGAGCAGGAGGTATGTGTGAATTGTGCAGGCCGGATGTAGGACATGTGCATGAGGGCTTTTGAACGTGTGTAGGAGGGTTGTAGGACTTTGCAGGAGAGTGGAGGATGTGTGAAGGAGGGCTTTAGGATGTGTGGAGGAGGGCTTTATGAAGTGCATAGGAGGAATGTAGGACGTGTCAGGTAGGACTCTAGGCTGTTTGCAAGAGGGCTTTAAGACGTGTGTAAGAGGGTTTTAAGACGTATGCAGGAGGGCTCTAGGATGTGTGTAGGAGGGCTCAGGGACGTGTATAGGAGGACTGTAGAATGTGTGCAGGTAGTCTCTAGGATGTGCACGAGGGCTGTAGGACATGTGTAGGAGGGCTCTAGGACGTGTGTAGGAGGGCTGTAGTACTTTTGATGGAGGGCTGAAGCACGTGTGAAGTAGGACTCTAGGACGTGTTCAGGAGGGTTTTAGGACGTGTGAAAGTGGGATCTAGGTCTTGTGAAGGAGGATTCAAAGATGTGAGCAGGAGGTATGTGTGAATTGTGCAGGCCGGATGTAGGACATGTACATGAGGGCTGTAGGACGTGTGAAGGAGGGCTTTAGGAAGTGTGTAGGAGGGTTGTAGGACCTTTGCAGGAGGGTGGAGGATGTGTGAAGGAGGGCTCTAGGACGTGTGGAGGAGGGCTCTGTGACGTGTGCAGGAGGGATCTAGGACGTTTGCAGGATGGCTCTAAAACGTGTGCAGGGGGGCTCTAGGAAGTGGGTTGGAGGGCTCTAGGACATGTGTAGGAGGGCTCAATATGTGTGTAGGAGGGCTCTGCAACATGTGTAGGAGGGCTCTAGGAATGTGTGTAGGAGGGCTCTAGGATGTTTTTGGGAGGGCTATAGGACGTGTGTAGGAGGGCTTTATCACGTGTATACGAGGAATGTAGCACGTGTCAAGTAGGGCTCTAGGTCATGTGCAAGAGGTCTTTAAGACGTGTGCAATAGGGCTTTAAGATGTGTGCAGGAGTGCACTAGGACCTGTGTAGGAGGCCTCAGGGACATGTGGAGGAGGGCTGGGGGCTGTTTTCAGGAGGTCTGTAAGACGTGTGCAGGGGGGTGTAGGATGTGTGCAGGAGAGCTGTAGGATATGTGTAGGAGTGCTCCAGGACGTGTGTAGGAGGTCTCTAGGATGTGTTTAGGAGGGTTCTAGGACGTGCATAGGAGCGTGGCAGGACTTGTGAATTAAGGCTCTAGGATGTGTGCCGGAGGGATGTAGGATGGGTGAAGGAGGGCTCTAGCACGAGTGTATGAGGGGTTTATGACATGTGCAGAAGCACTCTAGGACATGAGTAGGAGGGCTCTTGGTTGTGTGAAGGAGGATTTAGGATGTGTGCTGGAGGGCTGTAGGACGTGTGAAGGAGAGCTCTAAGATGTGTGTAGGAGTGCTCCAGTATATGTGCAGGATTGCTCTAATTCATGTGCAGGAGGGCTGCAGGACGTGGGAAGGAGGCCTCTAGCACGTTTGTATGAGGGCTTTATGACACGGGCGGGACGGATCTAGGATCTGTTTAGGAGGGCTCTAGGATGAGTGTAGAAGGGATCTAGGATGATTGCAGAATGGCTGTCAGACATGTTAAGGATGTATCTAGGACGTGTTTAGGGGGGCTCTCTGATGTGTGCAGAGGTCTCTAGCACCTTTGCAGGAGGGTTGTAGGACATGTACAGGAGGGCACTAGGACGTGCATAGGACAGCTCCAGGATGTGTGTAGGAGGGCTCAGGGATGTGGGGCGGGCTCTAGTTGTGTGCAGGAGGTCTGTAGGACATGTCAGAGGGTTGTAGGAAGTTTGCAGGAGAGCTCTAGGACGTGCGTAGTCGTGCTCCAGGATGTGTGTAGGAGGGCTCTAGTATGTGTGTAGGAGGGTTCTAGGACGTGCGTTAGACGGCCGCAGGACTTGTGAATTCAGGCTCTAGGACATGTGCAGAATGAATGTAAGACTTGTGAAGGACAGCTGCAGGACGTGTGCAGGATATCACTAGGATGTGTTTGGGAAGGCTCTAATACGTGTTTAGGACTGATCTAGGAAGTGTGTAGGAGGGCTCAATTACATGTGTACCAGGGCTGTAGGATTTGTGAAGGTGGGCTCAAGGACCTGTGCTAGAGGACTGTAGGTCGTGTTCAGGAGAACTCTAGGATGTGTGCAGGAGAGCTTTATGTCATGTGCAGGACGGCTCTAGGTCGTGTGAAGGAGGGCTCCAGGTCGTTTGCAAAAGGGCTCTATGATGTGTGCACGATGGCTCTTGACATGTGCAGGAGGGCTGAAAGTGGTGTGTAGGCGGTCTGTAGCACGTGTGTAGGAGTGCTCTAGTATGTGTATAGGAGGGATGGAAGATGTGTGTAGTAGGGTGCTAAAACGTGTGTAGGACGGCTGTACAACGTGAATGAGAGCTCTACGATGTGTTGAGGAGGGCTCTGGGACATGTGCAGGAGGTCTGTAGGACGTGTGGAGGAGGGTTCTAAGACGTGTGCAGGAGTGGTCTAGGACGTGTGTAGGAGTGCTCCAGGACGTATGTAGGAGAGCTCTAGGATGTGTGTAGGAGGGCTTTATGATGCCCCTATGGGGCTCAGTGATGCGAGAGGAGGGCTATAGGGCGTGTGCAGGAATTCTGTAGGACATATTCAGGAGGGTTGTAGGACTTGTGCGGACAACTCTAGGACGTGTAAAGGAGTGCTCCAGGATGTGAGTAGGAGGGTTCTAGGACGTGTGTAGGAGGGCTGCAGGACTTGTGATTTAAGGCTCTAGGACATGTGCAGGAGGGATGTAGGACGGGTGAAGGAGGGCTCTAGGAGGTGTGTAGGAGTGCTCCAGGACATGTGTAGGAGGGTTCGAGGAGGTGTGGAGTAGGGCTCTAGGACGTGTTAAGGAGGTCTGTAGGACGTGTGAGGTAGGGCTGTAGGACGTGTGCATGAGGACTGTAGTACATGTGCTAGAATGCTGTAGGATGTGTGCAGAAAGTTTGTAGGATGTAGGAAGGAGGGCTCTAGGACATGTGTAGGAGGGCTCAGGGATGTGTGTAGGAGCTCTCAGGGACGTGAATAGGAGGGCTGTAGGACATGTGCAGGAGGTCTGTAAGATGTGTGCAGGAGGGATGTAGGACGGGAGAAAGAGGGCTCTAGCATGTGTGTATGAGGGCTATATGACATGTGCAGGAGGACTCTAGGGCCTGTGTAGGAGGGCTCTTGGTTGTGTGCAGGAGGATCTAGGTTATGTGCAGGAGGCTGTAGGACGTGTGAAGGAGGGCTCTAGGACATGTGTAGGAGGGCTCTAGCACGTGTGTAGGAGGGCTCAGGGACATGTGTAGGAGGGCTGTAGGACTTTTGATGGAGGGCTGGAGGAAGTGTGAAGTAGGACTCTAGGACCTGTGCAGGAGGGATGTAGGATGGGTGAAAAAGGGCTCTAGCATGTGTGTACGAGGGCTATGACATGTGCAGGAGGACTCTAGGGCCTGTGTAGGAGGGCTCTTGGTTGTGTAGAGGAGGATCTATTTTATGTGCAGGGGGTTGTAGGACGTGAGAAGGAGGGCTCTAGGACAGGTGTAGGAGGGCTCTAGCACATGCGTAGGAATGCTCAGGGACATATGTAGGAGGGCTGTAGGACTTTGGAGGAGGGCTGAAAGACTTGTGAAGTAGGACTCTAGGACGTGTGCAGGAGGGCTGTAGGAGGTGTGTAGGAGGGCTTTACGACGTGTGTAGGAGGGTTGTAGGCCCTTTGCAGGAGGGTGGAGAATGTGTGAATGAGGGCTCTACGATGTGTTCAGGAGGGCTCTGTGACGTGTGCAGGAGGGATCTAGGCCGTTTGCAGGATGGCTGTAAAATGTGTACAGGAGGGCTCTAGGAAGTGTGTTGGAGGGCTCTGGGACATGTGTAGGAGGGCTGTATGTAGCGTAAATGAGGGCTCAAAGATGTGTGAAGGAGGTCTGTGTGAATTGTACAGGAGGGCTGTTGGATGTGTGAAAGAGGGCTCTAGGGTTGTGCAGGAGGGCTCTATGATGAGCGCAGGAGAGCTGTGGGAAGTGTGTATGAGGGCTTTATGCCGAGAGTAAGAAGGCTCTAGGATGTATGTAGGACAGTTCTAGTATGTGATTAGGCCGGATCTAAGAATGTGTAGGAGGGCTCCAGGACAAATTTAGAAGCGTTGAAGGATATGTGAAGGAGGGCTGTAGAACGTGTGAATTAAGACTCTAGGATTGTGTAGGAGGTCTACAGGACTTGTGAATTAAGGCTCTAGGATGTGTGCAGGAGGGATGTAGGATGGGTAAAGGAGGGCTCTAGCACATAATACGAGTGGTTTATGACATGTGCAGGAGGACTCTAGAATATGTGTAGGAGGCCTCTTGGTTGTGTGTAGGAGGATCTAATATATGTGCTGCTAGAGCTGTAGGTCGTGTGAAGGAGAGCTCTAGGAGGTGTGTAAGAGTGATCCAGGACATGTGCAGGAGGGCTCTATGTCGTATGTAGGAGGGCTGTAGGATGTGTGAAGGAGGGCTCTAGCATGTGTGTATGAAGCGTTTATGACATGTGCAGGAGAACTCTAGGATATGTGTCGGGGGCCACTTGGTTGTGTGTAGGAGGATCTAGGATGTGTGCTGGAGGGCTGTAAGATGTGTGAAAGAGAGCTCTAGGATGTGTGTAGGAGTGCTCCACGACATGAGCAGGAGGGCTCTAGGTCATGTGCAGGAGGGCTGTAGGACATGTGAAGGTGGGCTCTAGCACTTGTGTATGAGGGCTTTATGACACGTGCTGCAGGGATCTAGGATCATTGTAGGAGGGCTCTAGGATGTGTGTAGGAAATATCTAGGATGTTTGCAGAAGGGCTGTCAAACATGTTAAGGATGGCTCTAGGACGTGTGTAGGAGGGCTGTAGGACT
>JAJEJO010049187.1:0-11112 GCA_020662805.1 Glaucomys volans
GGGGGGGGTGGGGGGTAAAAATAATAACAGAATGTGTGACAGATACCATTGCCCTGTGTACATGCATGAACGCACAGATGGTGTGACTCTACTTTGTGTACAACCATTGAAACAATTGCTGTACTCCATTTGTGTTCAAAGAATCAATAAGTAAATAAAAAAATATTACCAAATTATATAGTCAGTCACATTTCCAATTATCTTCTACATTATTCGTTAATTTGGGTTTTGTCAAAGATCCCAAATAAAGTCCACTGTTTGTTTTGCAAAAAAAAAAAAAAGAAGAGTAAAAACATCTAGTTCACACCCATCAGAAAGAAAAGAACACCTGTACTGAATGTGTTATGGGCCCAGCTCTGTGAGGTGTTTGAAGGAGTTGAAGAGAGTATCAGACAACACTTTTAAAGCCAAGACACACGGCAGTAAGTATAGGCTCCAGGGTCAAATTTTCTGAGTTCAAATCCCTGCTTTGCCGTCTGCTATAACAACTTCAGCTAAATGAGCTCTAACTCTTTGTGAGTCACTTTTCTCATCCTTAAAATGAAATAAAAAATAAAAATGATACCACCTTCATAGGTCTCTTGCATGGGTTAAATGAATTAATACATACTCAAGTGCACATAGTAAAAGCATTCCATGAGTTTAACCCTTATTTTTTGGGATTGTTGGAAACACTGATATCAATTGTTTTATCCATTCTGATCCATGGCTTGAAGCAGTCTTAAACTCAAAACCCAGAGCAGCTTCCTCTAAGAGTGGATTCCCCGTCTTTAAAGAAATACTCCCTAACATTTCTCCATTGTGGAATGTGTACTATCTTGGATTGTCAAATTAGATACAAAGCCTCTTCTTTAGCTATCTGTTTTCAAATATACTATAAGACTGCACTATAACTTTTCTACAATGCAGGAGTTCCAGCCTTTTGTTCTGTTCCTGGCTGTGGAAGATACCTGAAGTTACAAGCATTCTCATTTAGAAGAGAGAAAAGGTAAATTCAACAAGCAGTTTGAAGTACACTATATGTCAAAGTACCCTAAATTGTTTTCATATGATAGACTCAATATTCCTGCCTATGTTTTGTTTTGTTTTGTTTTGGTTTCCTCTGGGCTTTTGTCAAATTAGTTATCTCCAATTGAAACTACCTTTTATCGGTTTAACCTTAGACTTAGAAATACAACCAGTTAGTTTAGCTTAAAGGATAAATGACAGCATTATATCAAAATAACACAATTTTTCATTTAAAAGGCCTTTTGTGTTTGCTGAAGACTTAAGTTCAGTAGCCTCTATGTTTTTTCCTAGGAGCACACTCACACTTGGCTTCCCCTTCCCAGCACCCAGAGAGATGAGAGAGAAGCCATGGAAGGGGAGAACTGTCTCTTGATCAGGTTGCACAGCTGATAAACTCACCTGAGTCAGTGTTCTTTGCTCAGGTCACTTAAGATTGACAATGGGCAATTGTTTGGATCTGGCAGGAAGTCAGGGTTAACATGGAACCAATCCCACCCCCTTGTTCTAAGAAGCCCACAAGAAGCCCACACAGCCCTGGCCCTGGGGCCAAACAAGGCCACATAGCCTGGGTCCCAGCCAACTCACCAACCTGCTTCAAGTACTGGATGGCCTGCTCATGGTTCCTCCTCAGCTGCTCAATCTGG
This sequence comes from Glaucomys volans, assembly GCA_020662805.1. Classification (NCBI taxonomy): domain Eukaryota; kingdom Metazoa; phylum Chordata; class Mammalia; order Rodentia; family Sciuridae; genus Glaucomys; species Glaucomys volans. The sequence goes on from JAJEJO010049187.1 coordinate 1,653, forward strand.
GCAATTTCCTCATAGAGACTAATCAGATCTGATGTGTCATTACCCTCAGTAGCAATAACATTGCCAATTACCTTTTCAAAGTATGCCAGAGCTAGGTTCAACCTATGGATGGCTAATGAAGCTCTACAAGAAAAGAAATAAAGGTAGAAAGTCACTTACTTTGCAGACACAAGGAATTAATCCCAAGAACTAATGAATTTGACCCTTGTAGGTCAATCATCAGGGTGGCTGGTTCAAAATCCAGCCTTACCCTAAGTAAATTCCTATTATCCTGCATTTTACTCACCAGATTCTACTGCCAACATTCATTTAACCCATTAGTATATTGTGTTATCACCTAATTTTTATAAAAAGTGGAAAAATGGTATCCAACAATTCATAAGATGGGATAATTTACTCAGAAACAGACTCTCCAAAATCCAAATAAAATTTATCACCTCTAGTTCTCTCCTTTTCAGGTCAAATAAAGCTTCTGCTTTGTTTTGAATTAGTTTAGTTTATTCTTCCTCAGTTAGAGATGAGAAAACATTGTAAATATCCCTTTAAGAAGGTGGCTAAGTAAATTATGGCACATTATATACTAAAGTACATTATGGAGTTATGGTTTTTTTAGACTAACAATACGGAGAAATATTCAAAATGTGCTAAGTTTAAAAATTAAGATATAAAACTATGCATCAAATATGATCCTGAGATAGATTGACAGACAGACAGATAGCCAAAATGTTCATAGTAGTTATGTCTGGGTAGAGGTACAACTGACTGTGATTTTCTTCTTCATGCACATTTGTATTTTCAAATTTTCTATAACAAAATTGGAAATACAACTTTTTTAAAAAAGGATACAACGGGATCTTATCAAACTTTATCTTTCTAGAAAAAACAAGGCATAATGAAAAGAACATGGGTAGTTCAGAACTGGTTCTGATGGCTAGTAGCTTTATCAATCTCCAGGAGCCTATGTTTCCTTCCAAATAAAGCACATAGTTAATTAAGCATATCTAAATTATGAAGTTGTTGGGCAGATTGGATATTATATACAAAATCACATGAAATATAGCAGATACACAATCATTATTACTTTCTCCTCAACTCTTGCTGCATGTTGAGTTGAAATTTTAAAAAATTATTTTACATGAGGCATTCTAGCAATAATTCCTCTTTTTTTCCACCTGGAAGGTTAGAATAAATAATCAAAAGAGAATTGGCATGTTATCCAATAATTATTTGTACAAATAATTGTTTAATTGATCAGACCACTATTTCCCTTGACCATAAAAGCAGAATTATAGAATGATAACTCCCTCTCATCAAGGGATTACAGGGTAATGTTAGCAAGTTGTCTGACCTGAATATCCTGCTTTAGTTTCCTTACCCTTAAAAATGGAAAAAGGGACTTGCCCTCACTAGATATTTGGTGAATTTCAAAAAACTCAGTGTGGTACAAAAGGTGAGCTATGAATTCAGGTACTTCAGTTACAAATCTGGCTCTTATCTATTAGTGACAGAACTACTCTTTCTATCAATTAATCTTTCTGTGCCTTAATCATCTTATTCATAAAATAAAAATAATAAAAATATCTACCTCATAGGCTGTGGTGAGGACTGAACGAAATAAATTATGAAATTACTTAGAACAGTGTTGAGTACATAGTTAGACTGTAAGCATTCTAACATGTAGAATGGCACATGCACAAAACAGCTACTCAATAAATATTGTGGACTGAATGAGTAAAATAAGCACTAGAATTCATTCTGAAAAAGGAATAAGGCTTTCTTTCACATAAGGCAGAAAATCTTTAACTACTGCCCCCCATGTGATAGCAGTAGACATTTACCAGACTCTAATTTATGGATTTAAATCAGTAGTTTGGTTTAGCTCTGGACATTCTAACATAGCCCCACCATTTCCCATTTGACTTGTAGATCCACAGTTGTTGAGAGGAGGCAGAGGTGATGCATGCATTTCACTTACTTACCATTCAGTCCACTGGCCAATATATTGTGCCAAGTGCTTACAGTTTTGGAAACAGATTGCTTTCAAGGATTTGAAGACGTTTGAAAAATCTAGGGAACAGCATAACTTTTATTTTTCTTTCTTTTTTTTTTCTTTGATAATCTGATGGGCCTATTCTCATTTCTAAATATTCTGATTCTCAGAGGATTCCTATCCCAACTGCAAAACAGTTAAGTCTTATTCGGGCTTGAACAAATTCCATTAAGTTCGTTTCCATACAGAACAATACTTTCCTTAAAAATGCATGTGCTGTGCATAGCTTTCATGGCATCCAATTAATTCTCTTCATTAACTGTTCCTTCCCTGTTAAGATATTACAATGTCAAAAGTAGGAGACAATTCAGGGGAAAAAACAACCCTAGAATAAGTGTAAGAAGTAGTATACAGAAGGGCTAAAAGTCAATGAGTTCATATCACAGATTCAACACTTACAAGCTAGGTCACTTAGACAATTTGTTTAACCTCAGCCTTGGTCTCCATGCCCTCTCTCTAATGAGAGCAAAATCATGCCAACTGCTTCAATAGTGGTTGTAAGGATTAAGTGCAGCCGTGCACATTAAAACTTGGAGCACAGTACACATTTGATAAATACGAGCCTCTTTTGTTATCATGAGTTTCTGTTTTTGTTTTTTTAACTCTGAATATTTTTTTCCCCTTTGACAGAGCACAGAACAATATGCAACTCCAGCCCTTGGTTCATAAGTTTCAGCTTCTCTACACCCAGATCTTACCTGCCCAAAGCAATTGTTAGGTCTTTCTCTGAGACGTAAAATCCACAAATGCCTCTCTTAGTTAATCCTTTCAGTTCCTTCATGTGTTTGTCTGCCTTCTGCAGGTTGAAATAGGCCTCCCTGCCAGTGAAACAGTCAAGGCAAATATCAGGCACACAAACTGACTGACACTGCATAGGGACAGCAGTTGATAAGCAAACAAAAGGGCCCCTTGGGAAAATGAAGCAGTATTTGAAAATGGATATTTAACTACATTCTCTACTCTCCATGTGTATACTGTGTCAAGAAGGAAGAATTCTCTGGAAAAAGAGCAGGGCCTTCAGTTTCTTGTGGTGATTGCCTAAATTCAGGTCTGCAGTGGATGCTAAGGATTTGCAGGTGTGAATGGAAACAGTTAAATTACACTAGATTTCCTTTAGAGGCATCTATTGAGTGACAACAATTATTCATTTTTTCCAAGTTGTTTCATAGGAATGGTAAGAGAGGAACTAATTATGCTGAAAGGGACTTTCTGGGTCACTTAGAAAGTCCAAGAAAAGCAGGTTTTTGGCCAGAGACAAATAGCAGGGAAAAAAAATCCCCTTAATTCCCTAATACTCTTCTATTTCCCACATTTTCAGTAGCCCCTGCTAGGAATATAACAGAGGAAGGCCACATCAAATTCCACAAGTGGAGCAATAAAACCAAAAAAGTAGAGAGGAGGATGTATGGAGATGACAGATTATGTTTATAATTATTCATGAACATGAAAGACCCTGGACATCTTTCTGGTGGAGACAGTAGCTACAAAGATCACTTGCTTCTTGGGCAGAGGTGCTAATATAGCTTGGATCTTAAGTGTCCCCCAAGGCCCACATGTTAAAGGCTTGATTCCTAGCATGGTGCTAATGGGAGGTGGTGGAACCTCTAAGAGGCAGGACCTAATGTGCGGCCACTGGAAGTGCACCCTTTAAGGAGATGGTGGAACTCAGCCCCTTCCTCTTCTTCTTTTGAGGTTTTGCTCTGCTACATGCTCCCACCATGATGTGCTGTGTTGCCACAGGCCCAAAAGCAAAAGGGCCAACAGACTGTGGACTAGAACCTCCAAAACCTCTGAAGTAAATTTCTCTGTAAGCTGATTATCTCAAGTATTTGTCAGAGTAATAGAAAGCTAACACAGGCACATATCACAGTTCCCCTCTGGGGATATGGAGAACCCATCTCTCTTGTCTAGTTTGCTTGGCTTCCAGTTTCATGGGCAATATTTTCAATATCATTCCAAAAAATTAAAAATAAAGAAGCCATTAAATCAGTGGGTTTTGGCTGTACATTACAATCATGTGGGAGACTTCTAAACAATCTGATTGAATAGATACTTCTCAGAATTACTAAATCAAAAACTCTGGGTTGGGATCCATACAGCAGTAATTTTTAAAATTCCCCAGGAATTTGCAGCCTAATTTGCCAAACTGTGACTTAAATTACTGCCCATTCTCTCCATTCTTACACTGCCACCACCATCGTTCACATCTGCATTGCTAATACTTATTTTCTTAGGTGCTCAATGAAGAGCACATGAAACATGGAAAACTTTTGACTGCTGAATGATGTGTCATTAGTGAGATCCTTCCCATGGTTCAACTCAGGGCTGGCATGAATAAACATGGGAGGAAAATGCCTACCTTTCTAGATAGACAGGCACCTTGTGGAGGGCCTGGATGCTGGGACGCAGCTATAAGGATTTGGTTTTATTTCCCACCCTCCCATGATGACCCTCCTGGTGGATATATCCTGTGGTCCTGATCACCAGACTCAACTGAAAATGAAAGGATATTGGTTCTGTAGGAGCCAGACCACCCCCAGAGTGTAGTAGAGCATGACCAGAGCTTCCAGGATTTCCTTTTTCTCCTTGTCTGAGGACGCATTCCCCTTCCAGGTCAATAGTACGTTCTTGGCAGATTCAGCATGTTTCTTGGCCTGAGCTGGGAGGCCTGGGGAAGGTAAAGAGTGGGTGGCAGGAAGAAAGATGTTAAAATGGCATGTTCCAACCAAAGATATTCCTGGAAAAGGAGAAGGTGAGCAGTATACCTGTCATATAGTCATTAGTTCCCCAATTTGGCTGTGAATCAGGATTATCTGGAAAGCTGGTAAAGAATATAGATTTCTGAGCTCCACCCAAGACTTAATGAGCTGGAATCCCTAAAAGAATGGCATCCAGGAACTTCTATTTTTAATCTCACAAGTGGTCCTTATGCAGCCCTCCTAGCCTCAGTCTGTGGACTTGAGTTTGGAAATCACTAATAGAGACAGGAGTGCAAGCTGAGAATCCCCTTCCCAGTTGTGTTGCTAGTCCCGTGTGATCCTTTCCAACCACAAAGCTTCTCCCTCCTCCAAATGTCAAATGACGACAATAATTAAAGAAGCTGCCCCTTACCAGACGCATGGAGATAGTCCAGGAACAAACTAGGTTATGCCATCGAGTGCTATGCTTTGAGCTTTCTGGAAAAGCCATTCTATAAATATGAGCCTTATGAATCCAATTACTTCCATCTGGAAATTTTTTTAAATCCAAGATGAAGCTGGTGATACTAATTGGTCACACACACACATACAAAAGGAATCCAGTTTCTAAAGCAGTGAGGCCCTCACTAAGAAGATGAAGAGAATATACCAAACCCCAGCTAGACAGACTGGTAGGAATTTCCCCTTGTTCTCTAACCAAAGGCTGGTGTTCCTGAGTGTTTCCCAGAGCTATCTGTCCAGTTAACAGAGGGAGATGTGGAAACATTCAATGCATGTCCTCATCTTTGAGCCTAACTTGTGCTTTTCCCTTTCCCTGATGGGAATGGAAAGCCCTAACAAAAAGAAAAAGGCCAGAAGAGAACATACCACCTTAGCTCTCCTTCACTCTATTAAAAAGCAATGGCTGTTGTTCACTTTCAGCTCCTGCTCTCTCTCTCTCTCTCTCTCTCTCTCTCTCTCCCCCCCTCACTCCCTCTCTCTGCAGGCACCTAGGGGCTGGTAAACATCTTCACCCCTGCCAAGTAGACCCACTGTGCCCCTAATTCTCACTTCACACTCCTGGCCCAGGTCCTGTACAGCTCACCCTGCCTTTAGCCCTTGGAGTCTGATTTCACAGCATGAATTCAAATCAAAGGCCATAGGGAGAAATGGTAAGGACTTGCCCTTGATGTTCGCCGTACTCACACATTCTAAATGTGCAGGACCTCCATAAGGAGTGACCACAATGCAAGGGAATGATGCCTTCTCTGTGAAAGCTCTAAAAGTAATCCTAAACCAATTATTCTCTGTTTAATACTCAGAAGTATCGTTTTTATAGGTCTTAATTGAGAAGAGAAATGGACTCTGTAGTTAGAAGATAAGTCTGTTAGCAAATGACAATGGTCCTCAAATTTTCCTGTGCAGATTCCTGAGTTTCACTTCAGTGGTTACAGTTTATAAGCACTGGGGTGAAAGCCATGAATTCACATTTATAAGAAGCAATAAAGTCTCAGGTGGTAACCAAGAATTTACATTGGTAATAACTCTCTTAGGTGACATTAATGCAGGCTGTCTAAGGTCCATACCTGGACAGACACTGATTTACCAAAATCTTTATATAAGAAGTGGGACTTGTTTTTGAAGAGTGAATAGGATTTTGACTGATGGGGAAGAGGAGTTTCCATGTGGGCTAAACAGCCTAAGACCATAAATCCATAAATGCAGAATAAGCAAATGTATGGCTGTGTATGTGTGTGTGTGTGTGTGTGTGTGTGTGTGTGGCTAAGGAGTTGTAAGAGTGCTAGAGAAGGTAGTAAGAAGGCCACACTAACTGAAGGATAACTTTTAATTGAAAGACATACAACGTATGCACTGGATATGTAAAATCAAGTCTTAGATGCTAGTGTATTTATGCTACTATAACAGAATACCCAGGACTGAGTAACTTACAAAGAAGCTTGTTTCTCAAAGTTCTAATGTTGGGAAGACCAAGATCAAGGTAGTGGCCTGTAATTACTGGGCTCTCTAGCCATGTCCTCACCTGGGGAAGGTGAGAGAGAAAAAAGGGTTGAATGATACATGAAGCTTCTTTTACAGGGACCTTAATCCCATTCAGGAAGGAGGCACACCCATGGCCTAATCACCTCTTCATGGTCCACCTCTTAATACTATCATATTGTACGCCTGAATTTTAGAGGGGATGTGTCCATACCATACCAGATGCCAAGATGAAGAGGTGGGGTATGATTCTTTAGTCTTTACAGGTCTTGAGAAAGAAAGCAGCAACTAGTAGACCACAGAAAACTCTGCCCAGGACATGATAAACTGGAATTTCTACTTTACAAACCAAGACAATAAAGTGGTAAGCTGCGAATCTTTTGATCAAAAGGCTGGATTCCACAACCAAGTGGGCCCTTAGAAGTGTATCATTAAGGACTGCAGCAACCAAGTTCAGATGCCTCCCTGGGTCCTCAGGAGGAGTCATGTAAACATGGAGAAGCTGTTACAGTATCACACCCATCAGCACAGAAGCACCCCTTCTGGGCTCCTGAATGGGAAGCAAAACAACCAGCAGTTGAGAGAGTGGCTTTTAGGCAGTCCTTGGAGGTTTGCAAGCCTGCCTCCTCCCTGCCAGAGTGCCCAGGACTAGTGAAATACCAGGAGGAATACTTCTTCCTAAGCTCAGCAGCTGATAACAATACAATTCCCTGCCTCCACACTATCCTGCCCCACACTGGGGTCCCTCTGATGAAAAAGCTGAGATAGTGACCAATTTGGCTTAAGCAAACTAAACTGTATCTTGATTTAAAATGACTTGTTACAGTTTAAAGCAGGCCCTGAAGGGGAATATCACCCCTTTTAGCTTCTGATGATCTACTCTGGTTCCCCAAGTAGGGAGCATGTACTCCTGTGGGCATACAGAGTATGTGTATGTAGAGGACGGGAATCAAAATTGGTCTGCTATCTTTTTTATCTTATTATTTTTTCTATTTTTATAAATGTTTATAATATTACATGGCATAGCAATCAACATGTTGTACATAATTTATAATAAATACACATACACAGAGAGTATTTGCTCAAATTGTATTAAGTGATGGGGAGCCAACACAAAAGATTGGAGACCACTGCTCTAGGCATGTTTTCCAACCTTTTTAAATATGAATGAGCCCTATTTATATTTAAAAGAAGTTGACATCTTCTCCACTCTGTGATAATAATTATTTTTATGAAAATTTATGACAAAAAGTACTATGAATTCATTATCAGTAACATTTTGAAATGAATTCACATTTTATTAACTACAAGAACATCTTGTTTATTTATAGGACTTATTATTGTATCTAACTAGGCAGCATGTGACAGATCTGTGCTTTCCCCAACTTCAGGCGCTACATCTTCAATCCAGTGTCTGCCCCTATAAAGTCATTCTCCTTTACCTGCCCGCTCAGACCAAGGATACTATCCTTTCCTCTGTGCACTAATAATAACCCGAGAGGTTAAATTCAGATTGGCAGCAAGGTCTGATTCCAGAGCCTGAGATTCAGAATTATAAGGAAATGTTGATGCACTGGCAAAGATGGTCCACCAAATGCATCAATTATTTTGCTTTGGTCTGGGTTAGAATTCTATCACTAATGTTAACTACATGACTCAGGCTAGAGAGAATATGCTCAGAGGTACTCAGTCTTTGGAGGTTGCTACTGTTACCAGAAAACAGTCAGTTTTGATCACTGTTTATATTTAAGAAGCTGCTGCGGCACAGTGATTAAGAGACCAACTATTGAGTCAAACTTCCCAGATATAAACCCTGGCTTATCCACTTGGTAGCAATCTTGTAGTCTTGAACAAGTTAATCTGCCTGTACCTTAATTTACCCACCTATAAAATGCAATGAAAATAATATCTATCTTGTAGAGTTGTTACAAGGATTAAGTTAATTCATAAAAAGAGATTAAGCAATGCCTGAATGAAATAAGGTTCAAGAAACGCTAGTCAAATTAGACCAGAGACCCTGCACCTAATAGAAGAGAAAATAGGTCCAAATCTTCATCATATTGTCCTAGGACCAGATTTCCTTAACATGACTCCCAAAGCACAAGAAATAAAAGCAGGAATCAATGATTGGGATAGAGTCAAACTAAAAAGCTTTTTCTCGGAGGATCCAAGATGGCGGATTAGAGGAAGGCTGCATTCCTACTTGCTCCGTGGATTCCTACTTGCTCGGGATTCAAACAGCAGGAATATGACTCTCAACGAGACTTTATATTCAAAGCACATATAAGGGGTCCCCAGGTGCCGCTCCAGAACCAACTCAGCCGGGCTGGGCTCGGCCCGCCGTGGCCAGCTACGATCCGGGAGCCGGGCAGCTACCATCCGGAAGCGCCAGACTCTGCAGCTGCTTCGGAGCCACCGACCTGGGTCTGCGCCAGCCAACAAGTGAGTGCGGGTCCCCAGTAGCGCTTTGGAGTCACTGGCCGTGGCTCCAGCACCAGCCGGCGGCCTCCCAGGCAGAGACCGAGCATCTCAGGCTACCTGGGCATCCAGAGGCGTCCGGGAAACTCTGGGAACGCGGACTCTGGCAGGGAGATGGAACTACCCCATGCCATTTTGGCGGCTTAACTGGCGGAGAAGGCCCATTACCAGCTTCCTGGGGCCTCCAGCTGTGTCAGGGGAGCTCCAGCCGGGAAACTCTGGGAACGCAGTCTCTGGCTGGGAGTGGGAACTATTC
>JAJEJO010049188.1:0-12762 GCA_020662805.1 Glaucomys volans
AAAAAAAAAAAAAAAGCACTCTCAGGAGATGGTGCAAGTGTGGGTGGCTGAGTGGAAAAGAAAATGGCGGGCACGTCCTTTGCTGAAGGGTCAATGTGTGCATATATTAGCCTGTGATGGAGGGATTGGGTGCAGCGTTTGAAACTCGTCTGCATGTTCATGTGTGAGCTTGCCTGCCTGCAGGGGGTGCAAGCTGGTCTGCGACCATCATAGCTCAGATGTAGGTTCTTCTACCGCATGGTTCATGGGAGAATGTGACCAAGTCAGCGAGTGGGTGTCTGGTTGTAAATGTTGGCCATGTTTGTATGGATGCCAGGGGAAGCAAGTGTGAGAATTTGAACGTAGGAGAGCCGCCAAGGCTGTGACCGTGTGTCGGGGTGGTTGACCAGTTGCCTGGGTGTGGCCCCGGTGCTTCCCATTCCTGGTGTCCCGTGGGGCTTATATTCTGAGAGGATGCCTGAGATTGCATGACCGTGTGGATGTGTGAGCGTGGGAATGGGGCATAGGCCAATCCAGGATGACCCACATAGGCACCTCCCTGGACTCAAAGGAAAGTGAGAAAGTGTGTATGTCGGGGGCTGAATTCACCTTACGGAGGGATTTCACCCGGGAGGGTCTAGTCCCCCAGATCAGGAATCCCTGAATATCCACCACTTCAGGAGCCACGACGTCCCCACATCCCTGGGGCGCCCCCCACCCCTAACCCCGCGGGGCGCGGTAGGGCGCTCAGCCAGATGCTCGCAGCTGGGCGTGCGTCAGCGCTGACTCACCAGTCCCGCGGCCCCCGGGACCCCTGGGGGGCCCCAGAGAAATTCCTCGGGAAAAACACCCCAGGCTCGCGCAGCTGGGGTGGGGAACCACTTCCACTCCTACCCCCGCCCGCACTCCGCCCCGCCCCGCCCCGCCCTGCGCCCCGCCCCGCCTCGCCCCTCACAGCAGCCCTCCCGGAGGCCCTGTCCATGGTGCTGATGTTGGCTCCGGGGAGCGCGGGGTGGGGGAGGGGGCAAGAGGACGGGGAGAAAGGAAGTGCGCGCCAATTTGGGGCAAAGGAAGAAGAGCCAGAATGAGGTGAAGCCATCTGGGGAAGCGTAAAGGGACCTGTGGAACCCCGAAGAGCCCCCTCCCACACTCACCCCAACTCACCATCAACCTCAGAATCGACCACTCATGTTCTCATGGGCAATGACTTACACCCCAAAAGCACAACTACAGCCCTCACAGGGTAACCCAGAGACACGCAATCACACCTGTCGCAAACACATAGTCACTCCCCAAATCAGCCCCAGACACACTGCGCACTCACATCTGGCAATGCGCACCTTCCCGGGGAATACCCTTCACCCACAGTCGTACCAATCAATATCAACCTCCACATCTAAGCGCACAGTCTTACTCCAAATCGCTGCACACACTGCTACACACACACACACACACACACACACCTATAAATTGCATTCATTTTTATCTACCCGCCAGGAAACAGTCACACGCCTTCCAGGACACCCCCTCCTCCAGCTGTCACACCCACGAATCAGCCAGAGTTGGACACTTGCGTCCCACACCTCACGGTGCCCACTTGCAGCGTACACTCCCCCCCACACACACACCATTCCCTACTCTGCCCAATCTTTGGGGTCTCTCTGGGTCCAGCACCTATGTGCTATGCCCGCCCTTCCAGCTCACCGGCCTGCGTCCTGGGCCGAAGCAGCAGCGTGGCCAGAAGCAGGCAGAGGCCCGCCCGCCGCTGGCCCAGGCCCCAGCGGCTTTCCATCCCAGTGGGGCCCCTGCGCAAGGCTGGGAACCGGACGGGGCAACTGCGGGGTGCGGCGACTCCACAGGCTCGGCGCAGTCACTCGCGGAGGTCGGCTACAGCCGGGATCCGCCAGAGACTGCCCGAGACCCCGCCCTGGCCGCGCCCTGCGCTCCAGCGCCGGGCCAGGCGGGGCTCGCAGGAGGGGGAGGACTGACAGCTGGAGGGGGAAGTTGGGAAAGTTTGCACTGAGCGCGAATTGGCCAGCTGGGGGTGGAGCCCTGGACCAGGAGCTGGGCTGTTCTTGTCCTACCGCACAGCGGAGGAGGAGGGTCACTCCCACCCAGCCCTAGAATCCGGGTCCTTTCTTCCTAGCAGGCCCCTCAAAGGAGCCCTTAATTTCATTCCAGCGTGCAGCCTCCGTCCAGGCCCTGGCGTTAGCAGGGGTCCACCTCTGTATCAAGGCCTTTCTGGCGCACCCAGCTCCCAACAGGGTCGGACGGCCTTACCACAAACGCTCACCCACCTGCCGTACCCCTGGTCTTTAACCCCACAAAGGAGGTCCTAGCTTCACCCCAAGGCCTTCCCTTCAGGACCCTCAGTAAGAAGTCCTCATCCTCCCTCAAACTTCACTCCAAGGTCCCAAAATTGGGTTCCCAGTCTTACCCTAAACTTTCACCTCTCCATCCAAATCCCAGAATCGGGTGTCTTGATACCAACCTAACTCCCGGCACAGATTCCAAAACACAATTCTCACTTTCCCCCCAACTGTTAATCCTTGAATAAAGATTCCTCTCCATGCCTAGCCCTCCTCTCCCTCACCTTCAGGAACTCAGGTGGATGCCCCAGCCCCATCCTAAATCCCCATGGGTGTCCCCATGGAACGGGGTAGTCCAGTCCTACCCAAAGCAGGACCGGACCAGGGGGGAAGGATGGATTCCTATCATTCCTGGGGTAAAGGAAAACCTCCCTCATCCCACTGGCATCCCCCAGGTGAAGAGGCCCCTGGGAATCAGTCAGGGAGTGATCCCATGCAATTGGACAAGTGCAGACACGCAGGAAGTGAGGGAACTTTCTCCAGAAAGGAACCAAAGGGGCGTCTCCTGAGCCCTGAAATGCCCCCCTCATGGGAGATGCAGGAAACGCCTCGCTCCCTGCCTCCTCAGACAAAGAGTCTCTGTGTCCCTGGAGAGGAGGGGGTGGGGCCCCATCTGGCCTGAGAAAGAGATGGGGCACCCTGTGGTGAGGCAAGGAGAGGGAATCTCCCCCAGCAAACCCTCCTCCCATCCCAGGGACATCCAAGCTGAGACTTCTCCAACTAAAAGGCTCTTCCAAAGTTCCTGCCCTTCCTTGCCTTGTTAGGAAGTTCCTCTTGTAGTCTAACTTGTATTCTTCTCTGAAGGGACCCTTCCAGGACCACACTCATTTCCTTACACTTTCTCCCTTCACCAGAGATTCTTCCAGAGTAGAGATAGTAAGAGAAGGAATGCCCCCACTAATTCCCCCATGCTCACTAAAATTCTCCGGGCCCTGAATAGTTTGCGATCATAATAAAAATCGAAATTAAAAAGAACAGTTACAAGTGTAGCAGGTATGGAGAATCATTTTGTTTGTTTGTTTGTTGTGGTGCTGGAGGTGGAACCACCAGGGCCTCATAAATGCTAAGCTAATGCTTTACCCCTGCACTACACCCCCAACCCCTAAAAGAAATTTTTGGCAAAGAAAGGAAATGGACTGTGAAGACTTTAAGGATTTTCTCCAGCCACCTGTTGAGAGTTATGCCGGCCGCAGTCGAGGTCTCCCAGGGCCCCTTTGCCCTGCACGGGATCAGGTAGAAGGAGCTTAGAAGGGAGCGAAGGGTGGGGCGCAGTCAGCTCCGTCTGCAGTCATGTGTCCAGGAAGGATCAATATGGCCTCCTCACCCCGGACTGTGCTGATTTCAGGCTGTTCATCAGGAATTGGCCTGGAGCTCGCTGTGCAGCTGGCTCATGACCCCGGACAGCGTTACCAGGGTAAGGGGCCCGGGGTGGACCTGGGAGACAGCAGGGGTGGGCGTGGCTTCTTAGGACCCTCAGTCCCCAGGCTGTCTCCACAATCTCACCCCTTCCAGCGGTAGTGGGCTTGAGGAGGACATAGGGAAGCCCCCTTCCCAACTCTCCCTAGAGATTATCCTCTCGTCCAACAAATATTTCTTGCCTATCCACTGTGTGCCAAGCACTGTTCTGGGTGATCAAAACAGCTATGAACGAGAGATGGATAGTGGTGTCCTGGGGGAGGGGAGTGAGGACAGACAAACATAAAAAGAAATTGCAGTATGTCTGGTCATGGCAAGTGTTGAAGAGCAGAAAGGAGCCAAGGAGGAGTGAAGCCAGGGGTGAGTGAGCAGCATTATCGGAAGGGTTGCTTGGGGAAGACTTCCCTAAGAAGGTTCGTCTGGGCATTCTTGGGGATGGATAATTGCCTCGCTGACTCTGTCCAACCCCAAGATTACTACTCCAGGATAAGCCTCTTACATGCTCTTGACCTTGGAGACTTAACGGGAACCCTGTAGTTCCAGTTATTTGCCTTCCTGCAGGTCTGGAGTAAATTGCTGCAACCTGCACTCCACCCCTAGGAACCTCTGACCTGGAGCAGGCTGGAGTGGAGTTAGGCAAAGGCAGTTACTTAAGTGCAGGCTGTGGGGGTGAGGGCAATGCCCCAGTTGGCAGGGCTGCTTCTCCAACCCTCTGCCCTCTGTTTTAGAGGCACACAGCATTGACTGTGACCAGCCTAAAGGCAAGTGTGCAGAGAATAACTTGGGTAACTGTAGGTGGGCAAATGGGCACATAAAACTGCTAATGGATAATGTTTATTGAACTCTTATCATGTACCAACAGTCATTTAAGTGCATCTAATATGTTACTTACTTCTCACATCACCCCCCTGTGAAGAGGCTGCTTACTATCTTTTGCCTTATTTTGGAAATGAGGAAACAGAGGCACAGACTACCAAAGGTCCTTGCCCAAGGTCACCCAGCTGGAAAGTGGCAGGGCAGGGATTTGAACTCAGGCAGTCAGAAGTGGGAACCACAATTGTCCCTTTACTGCATGCAGATGCCAGTAACCCCATTCAGCTACATCACCACTGTGAATCACACAGACTAACACACAAATAAACACCCCAACATGTGTGGCTGTGGGTACATGCACGGGGAGGTATGCAAAAATGTGCATATGGCGAGGGCATGCGTAAGATATGCACGGGCTTACTACAGACCCAAGTTCAAATCTCAGTTCTAACGCTTGCTAGGAGTAAGACAGGTAAAGAACTCCACCTTGCTGAGTCTGTTTGTTTATCTATATAATGGGGATAATAACTTTACCTACCTATTCTAGTTCCTATTGCTAAATAATGAATCACCCCAAAATGTGTGTTGTAAAACAACTATAATCATTTATTTTTCCACCTACAACTTACATAGGTCTGAATTCGGGAAGGGCTCAGCAGGGTGGGTCAGGCTCAGAGTCAAAGGCCACAGCTAGCAGAGTGGGGCCTTGAATATGTGGGGATGGGAAGGTAGCTCACATCCTTCCTGTAACCTTAGGAATTCTCTGTGTAGTGTCTTCCTCGGCTTGCTTGGGCTTCCTCCTGGCATGGTAGCCTCAGGATAACTGGGTTGCTCCATGATGGCCAAGGGCTTCAAGAACAGCATTACAGGAAGTGACACAGAAACTGCAAGACCTTTATGGAATAAACTTCCAAAACCACACTGTGTCACTCCCATTGGTTTCCAAATGGGCATACAGTTCAACAGGAAGGTGGAGAGCTCAGTGGTAGCATGCATGTGGCCCTGGGTTCCATCCCCAGTACTGAGGGTGGGGGGCATTCAATGGGAGAAGAAAGGAATTTGATTCAAGGTTTATTTACACTCATGTGTGTCTGTATGTATGTGTGCATAATGCTGGGGATCAACCCCAGGGCCTTGCCCGTGCTAAACACACACTCTACCACTGGGGTACATGATCTCACGTCTTGATGGAGGAGTGGTGAGATGTGAGAAGAGCTTGTGCAAAGGGAGATATTGCAACCATTTGGGGGAAAAACAAGTTAGTGAAATAATTTGTAGAGTCCTTGCAAGTTGGAGATAGTGCTTAGCACAATGCCTAGCGTGCAATAAATGCTCAATGAACTGGGACTTGCTGGGACGTTGATGCTGCAAATGTGGTTACTCCTACTCGAACGTGCAAAGCATGTATGTTGGCTGTATGTGTGTATGAATTCTTTCTCATGGCAATCTAGTTTTTAGTCATGTTTCTATTGTCTTACTCATTAGATTATGGATTTCACAAAGGAAGGAACTTTATCTCCAGGGGCTACTGGAGATTGAACCCCAGGGTGCTCTATCACTAAATTACACCCCAAACCTTTTTATTTTTTATTTTTTAGACAGGGTCTTGCTAAGGTGCCCAGGCTGGCCTTGAATTTGCCATCCTCCTGCCTCAGCCTTCCAAGTAGCAGGGATTACAGGCATGGGCCACCATGCCTGGCAGGACTTTGTCTTATTTCACACAATAGTCTCAGCACCTAGAATAAGCATAGTGAGTAGTATATGCTCAACAAATTTTTGTAGAATAGAAGGATGTGGCTGCATGTCAACACGTGTACACAAGCGTGCATCTGCTGGATCTGTGATGAACACAGGTGCGCAAGCCTGTAGGCCTCCATCCTCTGGAACCGCTCATGCATGACAACAGAAATGTCCAAGGAACCAGTTACCTGTGCCAACTCTGTTCTCTGCTCCCAGTGGTGGCCACCATGAGAGACTTGAGAAAGAAGGAGATGCTGGAGGCAGCTGCTGGGGAGGCTCTGGGAAAGACCCTCACGGTGGCCCAGCTGGACGTGTGCAATGATGAGTCAGTGGCCCAGTGTCTCAGCTGCATCCAAGGAGGAGAAGTGGACGTGCTGGGTGAGACTTTGCAGCCCCCAAGGCCATTCATCCCTCCATGATCTAATTATAAACCCCCATCACAGCAAGGTCGGAGTCTCAGCCCTCCAGCCTTACCAGCAAGCTCTAATCCTCCACAAAAGGGTAGACCAGTTGGCCCAGTTCATCAGTGATGTGAGAAATAATCCAAGACCTGGGGGTGGAGTGGATTTAATGGAGTAGACATTATCACATATGGAGAAACCCATATGTGGTTGGGAAAATTACTTAGATGAGTCACTTGGGGAAGGAAACATGATGAAGCAACAATTCATAATCCCTGAGCAGCCTTCTCGGGAGGGTGGGTGTAGCTGTTTTGCAGAAATTTGGGGTCAGAGCTGAATTTCTCATGCATTACAGGCATGCAGTTCCTTGTGGCCCCTCCTTTCACCCTGGGCTGAGGTCCCCTATAGCGAATGCTAAACTGTGCTTAAACATCTTGGATTTTGGAGTGGGGCTCAAAGGGTGATCTGAAGAATGTCCTCAGTGACACTAGGAGAGTTGGGGGAAGTCCAGCATAACACTCAGCACTCCTCTCCTTAGTGAATAATGCCGGAGTGGGCCTGGTGGGGCCCTTGGAGGGGCTCAGCATAGACACCGTGCAGAATGTCTTTGACACCAACTTTTTGGGGGCCATCCGTCTGGTCAAAGCTGTGCTTCCAGGAATGAAGAAGAGGCGACAGGGCCACATCGTGGTGGTCAGCAGTGTCATGGGTCTGCAGGGTGAGCCCTGGAAACCAACCCTTACATAACCCTCCAGCATCTGACCCTTCCCAGCTGAAAGGATGGTAAATAGGTTTTAGCTCCTTCCAAATGAGCCTGGGAAGCTGTGTTGAGAAGGATTCTGAAGCTCAGAAAGAAAAAGTTCTGGGATAGATTAACATGTCTGCCATGCTGTAAAAATAGGCAGCGATGCTAGGCATGCCGTCAATAGCCCCAAATCGACTCCATTCTGGGCATCTCCAAAACACTCTCCCAACCATCCCCCCAAACCCAAAAGGACCATCAGATCTCCTTCTCCTGAGACTCCTCAGTGCCAAACACAGCCCACCAGACCCTGGAGATATCTGGATGTAGGACCCCGAGGCTCAGCAAAACATAGAGCAGTGATTGATTAGTGATGTCTGTCATGGGCCTACTCAGGAGGACACCTACTTGCCACTCACGCTCTTCGGTCTGTCCCTCCCCAGCAGCCTCTAAGGAGTCCACTCTACTGACACCCTACCATAGAGAAGCACTGTCGAGGGCCCTAATGAATGGCACCTGCTCCTGTGGGTACTCAGGATCCCATGCCTACATGCCCCAGGGGTATAGAGGATAGAAGGAAATAGGGGAGTTTCTGGGATGGGGGGAAGCAGAAGAGATGGCACCTGGCACCCTAGGGCCACCCTGATCTGGCCCCATATGTCCCCATCCCAGAATGCTGCACACCTAACACGTGGGCCCCAGGTGCCCCTTGATCTGACCCCCAAATCCTCTTTGTTCTGTCTCCTAAAGACCCCATTGCTCTGGGACCCACAAAGCCCACCACCCAGATCCCCATAGAGCCCCCCTCCGATCCTCTCAGGTGTCATGTTCAACGAAGTCTACTCAGCCTCCAAGTTCGCCCTGGAGGGATTCTTCGAGAGTCTGGCTATCCAACTGCTTCAGTTCAACATCTTGTGAGCCTGCACTGGGGCAGCAAGGGAGGAAGGGCTGGAGAGGGGGCAGAGGAGAGGGAAGGAAGGCAGGCGTGGGGCGAGGAGCAGGGATTGGGGTCGAGAGCAACCGTGGGAAATAGAGGCAGAGATGGGGAGGGCACTGGGGGAGGGAATAATGAGTGGGCAAGGGCAGCTGGTCCGCTAGCCCTGCTCCTGTCCCAGCATCTCCCTGGTGGAGCCGGGCCCTGTGGTCACTGACTTCGAGGGGAAGCTCATGGCTCAGGTTTCCACCACCGAGTTTCCAGGCACCGACCCTGAAACCCTGGGCTACTTCAGGGACTTGTACCTCCCCGCCTCCAGGGAGCTCTTCCGCTCAGTGGGACAGAGCCCAAGGGACGTGGCCCAGGTGAGTGACCCGGCGAAACGACCCAGGTGCGCAGGGGCATGGGGGCTCCCTAGGCCCCAGAGCTCAGGGGTCCATCCTGCAGGCCATTGCCAAGGTCATTGGCTCCACCCGGCCACCCCTGCGCAAACAAACCAACGTCCGCTACTTCCCGCTGCCGGCGCTCAAAGCCCTGGACCCCTCCGGCAGCCTGTACGTGAGAACTACCCACAGCCTCCTCTTCCGCTGGCCACGCCTGCTGCACCTTGGCCTCCGCTGCCTGGCCTGCGGCTGCCTCCCCGCCCGGGTGGGGCCCGGATGAGCAGAGACTTGCCTGCCAGCCCCTGAACCGAGCAGCCCGGGCTGCGGGGCCACACCCGACTCGGGCCGCACAGGCAGACTGTCGCTCCTGCGTTCATTCCATTCATGAGTTCATTCAGCAAACCGCGTGCATCGCTCTATGCCCGGGCATCGCTGAAACCCCAGAAGGGCCTCCAGTCCCCAGACACAGAGCCCTTCAGGGTCAGGGCTGGGACAGAGGAAGAGACCCTGGAACCCCGGACTGAGGAGCCCAGAGCAGAAAGCCAGAGTCTCTCTGCCATACGGGGAGGAGCTGTCGCCTTCCTGGAGGAAGGGGCATTGTCACGGACCTTGAAGGATAAGATTGTCTTTGCTTCATTCGACCTTATGACTTCATGATTCTGAACCTGGGAATACAGGATGATCAGAACTTCCCTGACGCCCCCGCCACACACACACAGGCACTCAAGGCCAAGTGGTCTCAACTCTCCTGCTCACATACCCCATTAGCAAAATGAGTTTGTGTCCACGCAGCAATGTGCATACCTTTTTCCCATTAAATGTATATAACCACAAGCTGTAATTACAATAAATATTTAATAAAACAAAATTTTCTAAATTTTAATAAATTAAAAAGTCAACAAATTCCCCTCAGAGCCCCCAAGGTGGTGTCCCCAAGTTTCTCTTTCTCCAAAGACTTTGGAAGCAAATGGACTTTGGGTTTAAATGCTGACTCTGCTCCTGCTCATAGGTGGCCCTGGACAGTGCTTCCCCAGACATCTTCTGTACAGCAGCGATGGCAATAGCAAGCTGAAATGACAGGAAAAGTCCCCATCATTGGTTCATTTCACTTAAGTGTCCCTCATGCTTGGTGTTTGAATGCCAGCCTCGAGGGAAGCATCTCATTACTCATTTTGTCCACCCTGTGGCCTGTGGGATGGAGTCACTCATGACCTTGACCAGTTCAGGCAGGAACCCAGTTGTGGGGAGCGGAAGGGAGGAGCAGAATGAGCGCGGCCTGTCTGATTCCCGTGTCTGCGTCAGGTTCACTGTTGCTGGTCCTCAGGGGCCTCTTCAGGGAAAAGGCCTTAGAGAGAAGTCTCTTTGTGTCTCTGCAAGTGTCGGGAGTTGATTTTGCTCAGTTTTGTTGGTTGATTGGGAAAGTCAACTCCTTTGCCCTCCTCCATACTGAACTTCTGAAGCAACGTTAGAATATACAGTCAGCCTCAGCCTCCTGGTGGCATTGGTTCCAGAACCCCAGCAGACACCAAAATCCAAGAGTCCCCCATATAAAGTGAGGTGGTGTTTGCACTTATCCCTGTATACTGTCACCTCTCAGTGACTTATGATACTAGTGCACCATAAAAATTATGGAAATGATTGTTACAATGTATTGTTTAGGGATGACAGGGGGAAAGTCCATGTATGTTCAGCACAAATGTAATTTTTTAAAAATTTCCAATATGCATTTGGTTTAAACTATGGTCTAATTCCACAGGAAATGAGATGGCAGGAATGGTTGTACAACCTTGCAAACATACTAAGACATACTGAATTGGATGCTTTAAAATTGCAAATCATGTGGTGAAAATTAATGGTGAATTATAGTTTAATAGAAATTCAGCCAAATTTTTTAAAAAACAATTCTAGGCATCCCTGTGATGGGGGGAGGTCTTCTGATCATCCCAAGAGCTCTCCCCATGAATTGTATCAACAAATTTCCCTGTCCTTTGGCTTCCAGTTGTTGGGTTCTGCCAACGGGAGGCACCTGCTGGTGATCAGAGGGTGGCAGAATGTCAGTTCATTTTCCATTGCTATAACAAAACACCTGAGACTGGGTGATTTGTAAAAAAAAGAAGATTGTCTAGCTCACAGTTCTGGAGGTCCAAGCATCAGCTTCTGTTTGGCTCTGGTGAGGGCCTCATGGAAGATGGAATGCAGAAAAGGTCACATGGTTGGAAGCCAGAGAGTGGGGAGGGAGCTTTTTTGCCTTTTTTTTTTTTAAACAGTACTAGGGATTAAATTCAGGGGCACTTTATCACTGAGCTACATTGAGCTACATCCCCAGTCCTTTTTACTTTTTGAGACAGGGTCTCATTAAGTTGCTGAGGCAGCTTCTGCCTCCTGAGTAGCTGGAATTACAGGCATGCCACACCATGCCCAGCTTCTTTTTAAAACAATCCACTCTCATGACTCCTAATTTACCCTGAGAGGTGAGCATTAATCTCTTCTAAGGGGAATACTGGCCATGACCTAACGATCTCCTACTGGGCCCCACCCCTTAATGATTCCACCCACCATCTCTTAGCACCCCCACACTGGGGACCAGACCTCCAGTCCTTGAACCTTTGGGGGACAAATCACATCCAAACCATGGTAGAGGAGAAAGAACAGGGTACTTATCTTCAAAGTTCCCTTATTCATGGTCAAGGTGTATTAGCGACATCTCTCTATCAAAGGCCCTAACTCAATTAAAATTAAAAAATTAAACAAGGCACCAGCTCCAGTTTCCAAGAACTACTGAACTTCCTCTTTTGCCTCTTAGAGATGGTGATGGGCCCAGGGCAGAGCACACCTGGAATCCCAGCTCCCTGGGAGGCTGAGGCAGGAGGATCTCAAGCTGTAGGCCAACCTGGGCAACTTAATGAGACCCTGTCTCAAAATAAAAGTTAACAAGGGCTTGGAATGCAGCTCAGTGTAGAGCACTTGCCTGGCATGTGAGAAGCTCTGGATTCAACCCCAGCATTGGAAAAAAATAAATAAATAAAGATGGTGATGAGACCCCAGTTGCCAATGACATCTCAGCTGTACCCTGCTCCCATCTTTTCAGTTGTTCTTGCATCCATCACCCCCAAATTACTCACTTTGAGGACCCTGATTGACATACGTACATCATAAAGCAGAGGAGCAAAATTCACACTCGCAGCCCAACTGTGTCCCCGTGAACCACGGCACTCCCATCAACCCGCATGCTCCTGCCTCACACCGACCTCCTTCTGGAAGTCTTTACCATCCTGAATTTTCCCACCGACATTCCTATGTTTTGTCAAAAATTCCCTGAAATGCATCATTTTATTTATTTTCTTTTTATTATTTTATTTTAGGCAGGGCCCCCTGGAAGCTAGGCAAGCACTCTACCATGGAGCTCTATCTGCAGCTCTGTTTTGTTTTATTTTGAGACGGGGTTATGCTAAAATTGCCCAGGCTGGCCTTGAACTTGCAATCCTCCTGTGTCGGCCTCCCATGTAGCTGGAATTATAGGGGTGCACCACGGTTCCTGACTTAAGAATAAAATGCATTTCTTTGCCACCAAGGAGAAACTATCACAGGCATCCAAGGAAGGAGCTTAGTCAGTACTTAGTATCCAGTGGGGGACAGAGGGAGTGGAGCCTTGCTGGGGGTGGTGATTTAGGCTGAGTCCTTCACAGTTGCCTGCATCCCTGCCTACTTCTCATCTATTTCCCAAGCCTGGTGTTCCATGAACCCCCAGAACCCACCCCACAAATTCCTTTGTTGCTTAAATCACCCTGACTCAACTTCTGTTGCAAAGGAAGAATCCTTGCAACTCCAAGTGGTTACTATATAAACAAATACAGAGAGGAGACAAAAAGCCGTTATTAAATCCTAGCTGGATGCTCCTGCTGACCGGGGGAGATTGGCAAATGCTCAGAAGATGCGAAAGGCAGCCAGTTCTGGGTTCTGGATTGCTACATGCACACACCCCTCC
>JAJEJO010049193.1:0-146100 GCA_020662805.1 Glaucomys volans
GGGGGGGCAGTCCTGTTTCTCTTGAACTGCTCCCAGCTCACCAAATCTTGAGCACTCATGGGGCTGATCCAGAGGGGCTGCTAGTCTGGGAGAGACAAAGCTGGTAGGCATACCCCCAGCACAATGGGGTCAGAACTGGAGGGGAAGGATGTGGACTGTGGGAGTCCAGAATGGCAAGAGAGGCTTCCTGGAGAGATGGTTTTTTTGGGGTTGGGTTTTGAAGTGTGAATAGGAGTTGCCCAGGTGATGAAGGGGCAAAAGAGCCTTCTAGGCAGAGATGCCTATTGAAGGGGGAGTGAGATGGGCAGAAGCTGATTTGGGCAGGGCCTTGAATGTCAGGCTGAATGCTGACCTTGCTCATGAGGATTGTGTAAAGTTATGGAGAGAGACTACATGGTCAGAGCTGTTCAGGGTTGATCCCCTCAGGGCCCAAAGTGGGTTGGCTGTTGGGTGATGGGGGAGTGCCAGGTCACTGGGGGCATGAGCCCAGTGCACATGTCAGGCCTGGCTCTGGAGAAGGCAGAAGGCCCAGAGGACCCTGGAGGACAGTGACTTAAAGTACAAAGTACTGAAGGAGCCCCACTGCAGACAGGTGCACCCCTGGCCTCCCCTCCCCCCTCCAACCTCCTCCAACCCTGTCCCCAGCAGTTCCACTCCCCATGACAGTCACAGGCTGAGTTTTAAAATGATAAATCAAGCTGGATGTGGTGGTGGCATGCTCCATAGTCCCAGCTACTTAGGAGACTGAGGCGGGAGGATCCCTTGAGTCCAAGAATTTGAAGCCATACTGAGCAATATAATGAGACCTTGTTTCAAAAACTAAAATAAGGGGCTGGGGCTGTAGCTCAATGGCAGAGTGCTTGCCTAGTACATGTGAGGCACTGGGGTCGATTCTTAGCACGACATAAAAATAAACAAAATAAAGGCATGCTGTTCATCTACAACTACAAAAAAAAAGGTTTTTAAAAAACTAAAATAAAATATCTGGGCTCAGTGATACATGCCTGAAGTTCCAGTAACTTGGGAGCCTCAAGCAGGAGGATCTTAAGTTCCAGGCCAGCATCAGCAACTTAGCAAAATTAAAAAAAAAAATTGCCAGGCACTGTGGTGCACACCTGTAATCCCAGCGGCTCCAAGGGGAGGCTGAGGCAGGAGGATCACGTGTTCAAAGCCAGCTTCAGCAAAAGTGAGGTGCTAAGCAACTCAGTGAGACCCTGTCTCTAAATAAAATACAAAATAGGGCTGGGGATGTGACTCAGTGGCCGAGTGCCCCTGAGTTCAATCCCTTGTACCCCTCCGAGAAAATTTTTTAAAGATTTAAAAAGGACTGGGGATGTGGCTCAATGATAAAGTACCCCTGTACCAATAAATAAATAAATAAGAAATCAAGGCCTATCCTGTCTTTGCACAAAACCTTCTCATTGTTCCCAAGGGCTCCTAGACCAGAGTCCCGCAGCTCAGGCCCACAGTGGCCCAGCCCTGAGTGGCCCCTCTACCGCACTCCAGCCTCCTGCTGTTTCTCATTCCTCTTTAGACCTGGCACCTGCTGCTCCTTCTGCCTGGAACTCACTTCCTGTCTCTGCTCTAGAGTCTCTGTTCACAGAAACTCCCCAGCTTCCTGGCTGTTGGGGCGCGTCTGTCATTGAACTTCACCCTGGCCATGGAGTCTGTGTCTTAATGAGAAGCTGAGAAGATCTGGAGTCGGGTCTTTCAGGCCCAAGTGACTCAGGTCCAGAGCCCAGTCTGGGCCCTGCTCTCATGGGACCCTGGGTGTAGGGGGCATTTCCGGAGTCATCTTGGCACTGGAACCTCCGGGCCAGTGCCCCGCTTCAGCCTCCAGGGAGCTTCTAGGGTTGGGGCAACACATCCCAGCCGTGGGAACGCGCCTGATTCCGGCCAGGGATTAAAATTAGCCCTGGTGGTTAAATTTAGCAAGTAAAACTGGAGCTGGGGGGCCTGGCTGCCAGCCCCGGCTCTATGTAGAGGTAATGGCTCTGGGGGCAGGGGTGCCGTGTTCCTGGGGCCACTCAGTGGGCCACACACGCCAGCTGAGGCGTCTTACACTATGGGCGCTGGATACCCAGGCCAGCCTGTGGTCATTTTTCTTTCTTTTTTGTCTCTTTCTTTTTCTTTCTTTCTTTCTTTCTTTCTTTCTTTCTTTCTTTAATTTGAGCTGGGGCCTCAGTATCTCACTATGTTGCCCAGGTTGGCCTTGAACACCTAGGCTCAAATGATCCTCCTGCTTCAGCCTCCAAACTAGCTGGGACTCTGGGTATACACCACTGTGCTGGGCCAGAATCACATTTTACAGGGGATGGGGTACTAGGGATGGACCCCAGGACCTTATGCTTGCTGAGTAAGCACTCTACCACTGAGTTACATCCCCAGCCCTTTTAATCTTTTTAAATTTGGGGACAGGGTCTCGCTTAGTTGCCGAGGCTGGCCTTCCTGCCTCAGCCTCCTGAGTTGCTGGAGTGACAGGTGTGCACTACTGTGCCTGGTTAGGATCCAAATTTCTTAAGAGCTCATCCCCAGGTCTACTGTGGGTCCGTCCCAGGGGTCTGGTACCTGCCCGATTCTCAGAGCAGCAGACTGAGACCTAGGGAAAGGCCTCCCATACGAGGACTCCACCAAGCGTCTGAGGCTGGCTGAGGGCTGTGTGCAGGCCTGCGTGACCCTGGGGAGACCACCTGCCCGAAGCCTCCTGCCACAGACACCTGTGACATGGGAGAAACAGGACACAGTTAGCAGAGGGGGTTGTCCCTTTGGGAACTTGGGGCCTAGAGTGGTTGTCCAGCAGGGTGTGTAACAAATTATGTGTAGCCAACGTGTTTCCTCTGATCTACCAAGTCCTGCATGAGGGTTGCTGGGGCGGGCAGACCCCATCACACTGTGACCCTTGTGACCCAGCAGCTGCCCCTTTCTGAAGGCCAAGATCTCCTTGAAGGAGATCCAGGTTTCTCTTGGGTTCCAAGATCATAGTCTGAGGACTCCAAGCCAGAAGCAAGGGTGCTTTACCTCTGAGTTACCTCCCCAGTCCTTTTCAATTTTTATTTTTTTATTTTTATTTTTTAACTTTATTTTATTCATTTATATGGTGCTGAGGATCAAACCCAGTGCCTCACATGTGCTAGGTAAGTGCTCTACCGCTGAGCCACAATCACAGCCCTCAATTTATATTTTTGAGATAGGTCTCGCTAAGGTGCTAAGGCTGGCCTCAAACTTGTGAGCCTCCTTCCTCAGCCTCCCAAGTAGCTTGAATGAGACTTGTACTCCGCTGCACCTGGCTCTGTAATTTTTTTTTCTTCTTTTATCCTGAGCTACATCCCCAACCCTTTTATAATTTTTTGAGACAGAGTCTCACTAAGTTGCTGAGGGCCTAACTTGCCGAGGTTGGCCTTGAACTTGCAATCCTTCTGTCTCAGCCTCCCAAGTCACTGGGGTTAGAGCTACGTGTCATGTGCCACCAGCTCTGTTATTCTTAAAATTTTTTTCATGCATGAGGTTCTAGGTTTACTCCAAAGCATGCATACACACACACACACACACAGACACACACACACACTGATTTTCCCTTAAAAAGAACTAATGAAAGGGCTGGTGGTGTAGTTCAGTGGTCGAGCACTTGCCTAGCATGGGCAAAGCCCTCAGTTCCACTCCCAGCACTGCAAAAACAAACAAACAAGTAATACATAAATAAACATGTTTTCTTGTAAATACCGCCCTGGCTCTTGCCTGCGGGCATGCTGCTGTGAGACTGAATGAGACTGTCCAATGTGTGGCCCGGGCCCCTCTGGGCGTCAGCTCAGTGTGCATGAGGCCCTGTAGTTCTGCTTTCTCACTCTCAGGAGCTCGGGATCATGGACTCGCTGGTCGTTTGCTAAGTGCTGCTGGGTGCTAGCATGGATGTCCCTCCAGCCTGGCCTGCAGGACTTTTTGGCTCTTGCTGTCATTCATAATAGCTGCTGTACACACACCTGCTCGGCGCCAGGCGGGTCTGACAGCCTCACACGGTTTAACTCAGATTCTCTCTTGGCAACACCAGGCAATGCACATGGCTGCACAGATGGGGAGACCGAGCCCCAGGGAGGTCAGGCTTTTCAGTGTGTCTTTTTAAGCCTCAGGGCAGGAGCCTCTGGACTGGCTTTTCTGTCCTTGGTCAGTCTTCTCCTTGTGGGTTTGAATGTGTTTATTGAGCATCTGCTACATTCCGGGGCTGCTCGCAGGCAGGAGTGATGCCGTCTGCCTTAATTTTCCTCATCTTTCCCTTAACACCTGGCAGGGGCAGGCAGAGGACAGGCCAGAGGCTGGGTTTCCCCTCCCCATTTTCCACCCACCCACTCTGTCCTCCTTCACTTTTCCCCCAGATCAAGTTCGCTCGGCTCAGCCCGGGGCCATGGGGAGGAAGAAAATTCAGATCTCACGCATTCTGGACCAAAGGAATCGTCAGGTAAGTATACTGGCTTGGAGTCATGGTGGAGGGAAAGGCGTTCCTGGAAAGGGGCACAGTCTGGGCAAAGGCCTGGCCATTTGGGGGACCTGCAGGGAGAGGAGGAGGCATCAGGAGCCTTGGCGCACCCTCGGGAGTTTGGGGTGGAGTATTTGCCCCCTTCTGTGACCACTTCTTTGTTTATTCTCCCTCATGACTGGAATCCAGTAATACCGGGGATGGGATAGAGCTGGACACAGACAGGCTCAACTCAGAGGGTGGCCCAGAGAAAAAGTGGGGGCTCTGTTTGGGAGGCCAAGGAGAACTTATCAAAGAGGAGGGATATTTGGGTTGAATCTGAAGCACCAGTAGGAGTTTGCAAGGCCAAGAAGTCAAAGTGAGCTGCCCAGCCAGAAAGAGCAAACGGTGCCAGGCATGGTGGCACACGTAGTCACTCAGGAGGCCCAGAAGGGAGGACTGCAAGTTCAAGGCCAGCCTGGAAAACTTAGCAAGACTCTGTCTCAGAATAAAGCAGGAAGGCTGGGGATGTGGCTCAGTCATAGAGAGCCCCTGGCTTCAGTCTCAGTACCAGGGACTGCGGTAGGAGAACCCATGGAAAAGCATGAATGCTCCAAGCATCCTCAAGGATCGGTTAGGTCCCTGCCTTCCCCTGCACTTCCATATCCTGAGCCTTTGCCACTCTCCCCTGCTCCTGTGGGTCCTGGGTCCAGGTGACTTTCACCAAGCGGAAGTTTGGGCTGATGAAGAAGGCCTATGAGCTGAGCGTGCTCTGCGACTGCGAGATCGCCCTCATCATCTTCAACAGCGCCAACCGCCTCTTCCAGTACGCCAGCACCGACATGGACCGCGTGCTGCTCAAGTACACGGAGTACAGCGAGCCCCACGAGAGCCGCACCAACGCCGACATCCTGCAGGTACCGCCTCCCGGGCCCCCAGGAGCCCAGGACTCTGGGTTTGCACAACAGACAAGCATTGCAATCCGGCCTTGCTGCTGATAAAACAGGCTCTGGGGTAGCGGAGGGCGCCCTCTAGGGGTGGCTTCCCGGACAGTGAAAATAAAGAACGCACTGGGAGTGGTAGTGCTCGCCGGGAATCCAGCTACTTGGAGGCTGAGGTGGGAGGATCGCGAGTTTGAGGCCAGTCTCAGCAACCTAGTGGGACCCTATCTCAAAGTAAAAAGGGCTGGGGATGTAGCTCAGTGGTAGAGTGCTTGTCTATCATGCATGAGGTCCTGGGTTCAATCCCCAGCAACACACACACACACACACACACACACACACACACACACACAAAGGCACTGAGAAGTAAGCCTGGCTTGCCTAGGCTCAGCAGTTCTTAAAAAATTACTTTTATTAGTTGTAGATGGACACAATACCTTTGTTTTATTTATTTATTTGTATGTGGTGCTGAGGATTGAACCCAGGGCCTCACACATGCCAGGCAAGTGCTCTACCACTGAGCCACCACCCCAGCCCCTCAGCAGTTTTGATCTGAGCTGCTGTGGCCTCCAGAGAAAGAGACCAGAGCAGCTTTTGCGGGAGGTGGCTCAGTCCCCACACCTACCAGCGAGGTTAGGCAGCACCACTGTCCCTGTCAGTGTGAAGGTGTTCACCCAGCCCTGGGCTGGAGGGAGCAGAAGGCTGCCCTGCACCTGGGGGGCCCCAGTGTTCCAGGAGTGGGCAAGGCTGGCAAAGGAGAGGCAGAACCAAGAGTGTGCAGGCCTTTGGTCCCAGGGGAGACCAGCTGAGTTGAGCCCATAAGGCCCTCAGGAGTTCAATCTCCCCACGGTATTAAACCCCACTGCATGTGGGAGCAGAATGGAAGTAGCCATGGGGAGTTCAGGACTAAATTAGGGCAGCACCAGCAAGCCTGAGTGATTATGGCTGTACTGTGTGACCTAGGTGGGTCCTTGACCTCTCTGGCCCCTTCCTTAAACACAGTTGGAACTTACTAAATGGTAACTCCCTGGGGTTTTACTCAACTGAGTTGGGCTGGAGTGGGCCATGACGGCATTGTGCCTTCCCCACAGAGCTGAGTGGGGAAGGTCTGTCCTCTCTCCATAGAACTGTTTTTCCTTCCTGGGTAGGGGGCAAAGGTCCATCCGGTTGTCTCCTGTCCCCATAGACATTGAAGCGAAGGGGTGTGGGACTTGATGGGCCAGAGTTGGAGCCAGACGAGGGGCCTGAAGGACCAGGAGAAAAGCTGCGGAGGCTGGCAGGTGATGGAGGTGACCCAGCCTTGCCCCGGCCCCGGCTCTATGTAAGTGACCGCCTGCCCCACTGAATGCGCCCTTCCCCACCTAGCCTCAGGTGGACGAGGCTGAGATACAGCGAGGCACCTAGAGCTAGGGAACCTGGGGTTTGAAACCAGGTCTCTGCCTGCGGGGGGAAGGGGAAGCTTCCTCAAGGAATGAGCATTGTAGCTGGGGCATTGAAGGATGAGCCGGAGTTCAAAAGGCAAACAGTTCCTTCCTTCTTTCTTTCTCTGATTTATCAAATACCCTCTGTGCCAACTTAAGACAGAGTGAGAGGCCTCAGCTCTGGACCTAGTGGTTGAAGAGAAACTAAGCCAGGCACAGGCTTCTCCCCCATGGGTGTAGACAGGGGAGAGCAGGTGGGGCTTGTGGAGGGAGTTGGTGGGAAGGCTTCCTGATAGCACCCCACATCCACACCATCCTTCCACCCACCCTGCCTTTGCCCACAGCCAGCAGCGCCCACTATGCCCAGCCCGGACATGGTGTACGGGGCCCTGCCCCCGCCAGGCTGTGATCCCAGTGGGCTTGGGGAAGCCCTACCTGCCCAGAGCCGCCCATCTCCCTTCCGACCAGCAGCCCCCAAAGCTGGGCCCCCAGGTGAGCATGGGACATAGACCTGGGGTGGGGAGTAGCAGGGGGGTTGTGGGCCTGGATCTTGGCTCTGGCTTTGCCTGGCTGTGTGTGTCACCTCTAAACCCCAGACTTCAGTGGATGGAATGGCCCACCCACCCTCCCTCTGGGGGTCCCTCCTTTGCAGGTCTGGCGCACCCTCTCTTCTCACCAAGCCACCTCAACAGCAAGACACCACCCCCCCTGTACCTGGCAGCAGATGGGCGGAGGCCAGACCTGCCTGGTGGCCTGGCTGGGGCCCGAGGGGGTCTGAGCACCTCGGTGAGTGAGGGGAGGGAGGCAGGATGGATGAGGGTGGGCAGGGTGGCCGGGGAGTGGGCCTCAGTGTCCTCTTCACCCTCTCTCCCCACAGAGAAGCCTCTATGGTGGTTTGCAGAGCCCCAGCACCACTGCGGCCCCAGGACCCCCTCTGAGCAGCTTCCCTTTCCTCCCTGCGGGCCCCCCAGGTACACCCCCGCCCTCCTCTCTGGGAAATGTCCACACACCTCCCTGCTGCCTGGGGGGCAACCCACCAAAACAGAAAACTGGCCTGTAGGGTCAGCCCAGCTTGGGTAAGGGGCTTCCAGAGAAGTCTCCTGACTCAGGCTACCCCTCCTGCCCACCAGAATATAGCTTGGGAGATCCCCCGCCGCCCCCTGGCTTGCTGCAGCCCCCCACCCTGACTCCTTGGCAGTCCTCAAGAGGGGATGGGCCCCCAGCCGCGCCTGCACAGCCCAGGTAGGGACCCCGATTCCTCCTCCAGAGTTGGGTTTCGTGGTGGGGCCCCCCCAGGTCCTCCAAAGCCTCTAGGCACTGCTGCCCCCTGCTGGCCATCCCGGGTGCTGCGTTCAGCTCTCGGTCGGTGGGCGGCTATTTTGGAGGTCCCAAGAGGGATGGCCACCCCCTTCTTTCCCAGGGTCCTCCTCCGGTCTTTGGCCCGCGCCTCCCTTCCTTCCTCGATGAACTCAAGGCCTCCCTTCTCTCTCCTTCCTGCAGCGGGGGCCGCAGCCTGGGCGAGGAGGGCCCTCCCACCCGCGGCGCCTCTCCTCCAACCCCCGCCGTCAGCATCAAGTCCGAGCGCCTCTCGCCGGCCCCCGGGGGCCCGGGCGACTTTCCCAAGACCTTCCCCTACCCCCTGCTCCTCGCTCGGCCCCTGGCAGAGCCCCTGCGGCCCGGGCCCTCCCTGCGACGGCTGCCCTCCGCCGACGGCTGGCCCCGGTAATGGACCCAAGGGTGGCGCTGGCCCAGCCAGGGGAGACCAAGTCTCTCTCCCGGCCTCCGCAGATCAGATCCAGCAGTCACTGGCCGCCTCCATCGTGGGGGCCCGGAGGGGGACGCCTGGATTCAGATTCACCGTCCAGGGTCTCCTGCCCCCTTCCTGTTTGTGAACCACCAATAAAACACACGTGGTGTCCGTAGGCTAGGCTGCTCTGTGGCTGCTCAGAACGCTGCTCCTCCCCCGGGGGGTTTCCTACCCGCTCCCCAGTGATCCCATTTCTGCCTTATCGTGGGTTGGGGTACCTCCTGCAGGAGGGCCCCCGATGTACCCTTGAGGAAGAGCCGCTGGAGAGCTGGGGACATAAGCACACAAGAACCCTGCAGGGGGCGCCACCACCAGGTGACGCCGTGGGTAGCAGGTGCTCAGATCCATGCGAGGCTGAGCTGTTTGCCCTCAGCTTTTCCGCGGTCATAGGCCAAGGGCTGCTTCTGGGGATGTTGGGTTATGGGCTCAGAGGGAAGCCCCTGGCTGGGTTGCAATAACCCAATGGCAAGAAGCAATTGAGAATCATGAACATGTGGCTACTGGCGCACCTAGAGTGGCCTGCTGCCCTGTTAACTTAAATGCACCCTTTGCGGTGGCCCATGCCTGTAATCCTAGAGGCTCAGGAGGCTGAGGCAGGAGGCTGAGGCAGGAGGATCGAGAGTTCAAACCCAGTCTCGGCAACTTATGGAGGCCCTAAGCAACTCAGTGAGATCCTGTCTCTAAAAAAAAACAAAACAACAACAACAAAAAAAAAAACAAAATATGCTGGGGATGTGGCTCAGTGGTTAAGCGCCTCTGGTACAAACAAACAAAACAAACACAAACACCACACCTTTTAAATGATACTTCCAGTTCCAACATGAGGAAGTTGGATCACTGTCCTTCCTCTTGGATCACTTCCCAACTCCAACTCTCATCGCAACTCATCCCACCCTTCAAGGCCCAGCTTCATGGCTCCTCCTCCAGGAAGCCTTCCATCCCAAGGGAGAAAAGTGTTTGTGGAGTGGCGATCACAGATTTGGACAGCAAGATGAAAAACAGAGTGTTGGCTTGGTTGCTGACAAGGTCCGCCCCTTCCTATCACTCTGCCCAGATCCAAAGCTGATTGGCCAGCTCACCCAGGATGGGCCCGGCAGCTTGACCCTTTCAACAGCCCCTGTGGATCCAAGGGCCTTGCAATCTGTCACTTGTACACAGAGACCTACCTGGGGGATACAGAGGGAAAGAATTTGCATAATAGGCCTCAAAATTGGTCAAAGCACCCTGGAAGTCACCACTGGACTTTCTCAGTCCCCAGCCAAGATTTTGAGCCTGGTTCATTTCGGGGAATGGGGGATCAGGGCAAAATAATTTGACCAGACCTTTTTTTGTGAGGCGAGGGCAGTTCTTTAGGGGATGTGTGTGAGGCCATCCACCTGCCAGACCCCCATTAGGTCTGGCTGTCTGCAGCTCCATCAGGAGCTTTGAGGCTCATTCCAGGGAAGGGCATAGTCAGAATGTGTGAGCCCCTCTCCCCCAGGGATCCCGGAGAGGATGACTGTGGAGGGTCGGGGTAGGAGTGGCAGGAGGTGAAGACAGTGTCCGTCTGCACCCTGTGGGTGTGTTCAGAGATGGATGCCCCAGGACTTGGGGTGGGGGTGAAGGGAAGAAAGTTCCATGGGCAACAGGAAGTGTGGCCTGGATGGAGAGGCTCCCAGGGGAAGGAATGAGGCTGCCTCGAGGCCTCTGTAGCGTCCCACCGCCTGGTCTTAAACCCTCCCACAGGGTCCCTTCTGTCTCCCCACCC
Organism: Glaucomys volans; assembly: GCA_020662805.1. Lineage (NCBI taxonomy): Eukaryota > Metazoa > Chordata > Mammalia > Rodentia > Sciuridae > Glaucomys > Glaucomys volans. Next base: position 10,364 of record JAJEJO010049193.1, read on the forward strand.
CCAGAGGAGGGTTGACTGTCCCTGTTCCACTGGTCAGTGGATTCTGGAGGTCTGGCAGAGCACACAGCACCCTGTTCCCCAGCAGCCCTGCCACCAACCTCATCGTGTCACTGCACAGGTGCAAACTGTCCTCCTGGGTTACCTACCCTTCTGGGGAGATCTCCCTCCCCCCAGCAAGGACACTGGTCATCCACATTAGGTGAAGAACTGCCCACCTAATGGCCACCACACTGTTATAGTCAGAGTGTCTCAGAGAACCTGACCAGGACCAGAGAATGGCAAGCAGAGGGGCCAACGTGGCAGGCTTCCTGGGAGAAACTGCAGTACAGTGGAGGAGGCTTCCTCCTAGTCTCTGGATCTCACCCCATGGTGGAGCAAGAAGCTGGACCAGTCCCTGGAGTCAGGGCCCCCTGGCTAAGCCCAGTGTGAGGTTAAGATGTGGGCTCTGCTGGGCCGTGTGGTCGCACCTATAGTATAGGACCAGCTACTTGGGAGTTTGAGGCAAGAGGGCCTCTCGAGTCCAGGATTTGGAGACCAGCCTGGGCAACATAGCAAGACCCGACCTCAAAGTGGGTTCCTTCCTCCCTCCCTCCATGTGGAACTAGGGGTTTAGCACCCAGGGGTGCTCTACCTCTCAGCTACATCCTCAGCCCTGTTTTTTATTTTATTTTGGGACAGGGTCTTTGCAATTTACCCAAGCTGGCCTATACCTGCGATCCTCCTGCCTCAGTCTCCCAAGTAGCTGGGATGACAGGAGTTCGACATCAAAATGTGCTCATCTCTAAAGCTGGGAGCCCCAGGTTGGGTGGTTGTCTTCTGCGTCCTCAGACACGGGAGGATGCACTTCTCCCATCTGCCAGGAGGTGGCGCCAGATGGCGTGCTTTAAATTCAGCAACCTTCTGCCCAACGTAAAAAGTAAAATTTATTTCACGCATTATGTGAGAGGTGCCTCCCTCAACCCTGTTACCATGGAGGCACATGACCTGTTTGACATGGGCAAAAATATAAATAGGAATAAGTAAGTCCTTTCGGGGGTCTGCTCACGTTTTCAGGTTTTCTGCCTGGGGACACAGGGAGGGCAGTGACACGTATGTGTGTGTAATTATGTATGTACTGCTGGAGGAGTCCTAGGCCATGGGAGGACAGTGGGCAGGGAACCAGGTTCCAGAAACACTGCCGGGCCTCGGCTCCTGCTCTGCCCCGCTGGCTCTGTGGATGTCCCTTTGTGAAGGGAGGAGGGAAGGGGAGTTGGGTGGCAGCCTCCTATCAAGGAGCCATTCTCAAGACACCCCCAGACAAAATCACCATAGTGACACCCCCCAGATCCAACATCACTGTGAGAGGGGCCCCAAGTCTCATGGGAAAATGGCCCAGGCACAAATGCTGTGGGGGAATCATCACACTGAGAAATCTGAGAGATGCATTTGCAAGATCCCCACAAACGGACGACAGGATGGTCAGTGTGGACCCTGACGAGGGTGGAGGGACATGGGATGTGTGTTGCAGGAATTCAGAGTCCCAGGTGGTCAGAGCTATGCTTTGGATCTGGAGTGCACCCGGAGCCCGTGTGTTGAGTGCCAAGCCTGTGACATTACTGGGTGGCAGTGGAACAGGTAGGAGGGGAGCTCTTAGGGGGAGCAAATTGAGTCTTTGAGGGCCATGCTCTTGAAGGGAGGATAGTGAGCTGTGCGGCCAGCCCCTTAATACTCACCGAGATGGGGGGACTGAATGGTGGCTGCTGACCGGCCAGGCTGGAATGTGGTTGGCAAGAACAGCCAACCAGGCTGGTGTGAGCCTGAGAGCTGAAAGCCAGGGCATGGTCACCTGTCACCCGGTGGTGGTCTGGCCTGGCCTGTTGAGCAGTGAGAAAATGGAAGAGGGGACAGACATAATGGAGACCGCAGGGCTGACCTGCGTGGTGGGTACTTCTCCAAACCTGAGTAGCGTGAATTTGGACCAATAGGATCCATACTTTCCCCAAACCTGATCAACATGTACTTGACCTGAGAGCGGTAGAAACCCCCAGAGGAGCACGTTCAAGCGGCCACCCCTGTCAGGTCCCCACTCACTCACCAGAGTTCTGTTTCTTTCCTTCACACTTGAATCAATCCTACTCTTCTGCTCGCTCATCTTTGTCTGTGGATTTTATTCTTCAAATTTGTGAGACAAGAACCCAGAAAGAAATAGGCTGTTGGTGTCTGTGACAACACTGGAGGGCATAACCTGCCAAGAAGAGCTGCAACGTGCCTCTCTCCGGCTTTGTCATCTGTGACCCTCAGAGCTGGCAATGACAGACATCCCCTGCCTTTTTTTGGGGATTGAACTCAGGGGCACTTGACCACTGAGCCACATCCCCAGCCCTATTTCATATTTTATTTAGAGACAGGGTCTTGCTGAGTTGCTTAGGGCCTTGCTTAGTTGCTGAGGCTGGCTTTGAACTGGAGATCCTCCTGCCTCAGCCTCCCCAGCTGCTGGGATTATAGGCGGGTGCCATGGTGCCCAGTCCATCCCCTGCTTTGATTAGTTGCTAACACTGAAACAGGATTTCTTGGCTGCAGAGGCCTGTAGCTTACTCAGACCTCACCTGCCAGTGGAAGTGAAGAATCTAGTTTCATCTCAAACCCTTAATTTCACCAGTCCTCTTATCTCTCTGTAAGTGCTCCTCCTTCACCACATTCTTGTGCCATGATACACTGTGCCACCACCTGGCCAAAGTAATGGGGCCAAGCAAACATAGACTAAATTCTCTAAAACCATGAGAGACAAAGGAAACCCTTCCTCCTTATAAATTGATTGTCTCTGGTATTTTGTTACAGTAATGGAAAGCTGACTTTAACAGGAATAAGGGAGAGGATACCCAGTGTAGAATAGAAAATGTGAATTTGTCTAGAAGTCCAGTGTAGAATAAGTAACAGGCACATCCAATGTAGAATAGAGATGCTGATAAAACAGTAACCAGAGTACAGGAGTTTCCACTTATTCAAGAGAGATACATTTCAAGACCCCCAGTGCCTGAAACCCTAGATAGTACCATGCCCTGGATAATACATACATACCTATGATCAAGTTTAATTTATAAATTAGGCACTGTAAGAGATGAGGAACAGCAACAATTAAATAGAACAATTTAGCAATGTGCTATAATAAATTATATAAACATGGTCTCTCTTCTCTCTCTCAAAATACATTATACTGTATGAATTCTTCTTGTGATGATGTGGGATGATATGATGTCTATGTCATGAGATGATGTAAGATGAATGACATGAGAATTGTGACCTGGACTTAGGCTACTGTAAAAAGCTTACTTGAGGCAGGTGCAGTGGCACATGCCTGTCATCCCAGCAGCTTGGGAGGCTGAGGTAGGAGGATCTCTAGTTCAAAGTCAACCTAGGCAATTTAGCAAGGCCTTAAGCAACTCACAGCAAGACCCTGTCTCTAAATAAAATACAAAGAAGGGCTGGGGATGTGGCTTAGTGGTTTAGTGCTCCTGAGTTCAATCCTTGGTACCAAAAAAAATTACTTGAACACAAGCACTGTGGAACCACAACAGTTGATCTGATAATAGAGCTGCTAGGTGACTAATGGGTGAGTAGCATATACAGCAAGGATACACTGGACAAAGAAATGATTCACATTCTGGTGGAGAGAAGCAGAATGAGGAACAATTTTAAACTTTATTTTTGTCATTTTCTATTTAGTATTTTCTGACTTCAGTGCACTGCAAATAACCAAAACTTCATAAAGAAAAACTGCGGATAAATGATGAGGATCACTATAGAACTAAGTTTAGAGTCCAATTAAAGTTTTAATCTATTTAGCACTTGTAAGTTAGAAAAAATTAGTTCAGCAGAGAGGACTTGGGGTACCTCTCAGTGGTAAAGTATGTGCTTAGCCTTCATGAGGCCCTGAGTTCCATCCCCAGCAGCAAAACAAATGGAAACAAAAGAACAGCAGACAGAATAATCAAGGAGAAAATAGTCCAGGGTGAGATGGAGGGGGGCGGGTAGCTCTAGCTTTCATTATGTTACCCAGAACCATGTGCAATTTAAAACATACGAATTGTCTATTTCTGGAATTTTTCATTTAATATTTTAAGACCATGGCTGACCTTGGGTAACTGAAACCAAAGAAGCAAAACCACAAATGGGGAGGGGGGTTGATTATATACATGAAACCTCCAACACCAGACAGAGATGTTGAACAATGTAGAATAGAGACTGAGAAATGTCAAATGTAGAAAAGAGACACTGAATAGACAATGAAGAACAGATTATGTGGAAATTCCAATGTAAAATAGAAATAAGGAAAAGGCTGGAGTATACAGAAAATCCAGTGTATAAGAGAAGATGTTGCCCAGCATGGTGGTGCACACCTGTAATCCCAGTGACTTGGGAGGCTGAGGCAGGAGGACCACAAGTTCAAAGCCAGCCTCAGCAACTGAGCGAGGCCCTAAGCAAGTTATAGAGACCCTGGCTCTAAATAAAATATTTAAAAAATGGCTGGGGATGTGGCTCAGTGGTTAAGTGCCCCTGGGTTCAATCCCTGGTGTGGGGGCAGGAAAGGGGGGAGAGAGAGAGAGAGAGAGAGAGAGAGCGAGAGAGAAGATGTTGGCTTTTGCCCTGAGTAAGGTAGGGACCATGGAGGGTTGTGAGCAGAGGAGGGATGTGGTCTGGCTTACATATTAACAGGGGCCCTCAAGTAGCTCTGAAGAAAACAGCAGAGTGGGTGCAGGTGGGGAATGGCAGCCAGAGACCAGGGAAATAAGGGTCTCACTGAGTTGCTTAGGGCCTCGCTAAGTTGCTGAGGCTGGCTTTGAACTCTTCATCCTCCTGCCTCAGCCTCCCAATACAGCACGTTCTTGATCAGAGAGTTCCACATTTAGAATTGCCCCTCCCTGCCCCAACAGTGCGTGGATGAGTGAATGTTTTCACGGTAGACCTGCGATACAGGTGCAGGTGAAGAGACTGAGGTCGGCCATGCTGGTGTCCCCAACAGTCCGGACTAGGACAGCGATCCCAACTCATTCAGTGTGTTAGAACTACAACTTCCGGCCTGCAACGCGAGTGAACCCCTCGTTCCTTCTGATTTGCCGGTTCTGACCTGATGATTGGTTGTAGAGGCTGCTCGTTAGACAATAGTTGGGCTCTGATTGGTCAAGTCTCTGCGGAGTGCCAGAGCCTCAAGCTTGCTGTGCTCCCAAAGGCAACATGGTGAGTGCCCCTCGGCGCGGTGGGCCCTGAGGTCCCGCTAAAGAGGTCCCGGGAGACACCGAGGGGACAGGATCCTTTGTGGGGACTGGAGGGGTTCGGTGTCGCTCTGAGGGCCGTCTTATCCTCTCTGAGAGCGCGTGTCCCGCTGCGGGTCCTGGGAGTCCGGGTGGCGGGTGCTGAGCGCGCCCGAAGCCCTGAGCTCTCTGAGTGTTCTTGCAAGCCACTGGGGGACGTTTCAGAGGCTTGGGGTCCTGCCGAGGGGTCGTGGTCCCAAAGAGAGGCCTGGGGACCTAAGCACGATCGGAGTCCCGCCCAGGTGGTCTGGGGTCCCACTGGAATCCACTCTGGGGACTGGGGTCTTGCAAGGGCGTGGGAGCTGTGCAGATGGGCGCCCCCGAGGGGTGGGTCTGAGTGGCCTCAAGGCTGGCCAGGGTCTCAAAATCCAAGACCGCACAGTTAGAACCCTTAGCCTCGGGCGGCTCTGGGTCCATCCCGTTGAGTGTATTCTTTAAACTTGGCCCAGCCCCTGCAGTCCACGCTGGTGCCAGGGGGAGGGCGAGACCCCTGCAGGCCTGAGCGGAGCAACCTAGGCAGAGGGAGGGATATGGGACTGGAGGGGCCTGGAGGGCGTCCTGGCCCCTCGTGGGGTGTCCCTGAAGAGGGGTGTTGTGGTGAGTCTGAAGGAAGAGCATGGATGGAGGGGAGCGTTGGAAGTGGGGCGTGGTTCCAGGCCTGGGTGCCGGCGCTGTAGGTGAAGATAAGGGAATGGGATGGAGGGAGGTCACATTGACTTTGGTAGTCTTGTGTTCGAGGATAGCAGATTCAGGGAAGGGCTTTGAGTAGGAGAGGGACATGGACTAATGGAAGGCTCCAGAAGGTCCTTGGAGACTTCCGCAGAGCAGGGACTGCTGCGGGGCGGGGCGGTGAGAACATCCCTGGCCAGATCTCTGAACTTAGGTGAAGGGTTGCGGGCCTCCTTGTCCTCTTCTCCCTTTCTTTCTGTCCTAGGTGATTTAGGATGCAACATGAACGAGGTTCCCCTTTCAGAGGGTGACAGGTCAGCGATGAAGAGCCCTGGGGTCAGGGAAGGCTTGTGAGACCCTAGTGTTTGGGCGCAGGGAGAACTGGGAAGTGAGCCGTTGTCCAGGAGGGATGGTCTCCTGATGGGTCCACACTGCCTTGCAGGCTGCATAGCAGAGTTGTGGAGTTGATTTCGGACCACCGAAGTGATGGGAAGGTGACAGGGTCTCTGGGAGAGGATCTGGAGGAGACATGGGTCTTTGAGCTAGCAGAGAGGTTTGGTCTGGAGGTGCCCCTGAATGAGGGTCATGCTGGGCAGGGTCTATGGATAAAACCTTGGTTTGGGGTCACAGGGGAGTGCTGCAGAGAGAAAAGATAACTGGGGCTCCCCCAAAGTCCTGATGTTTGGACAGCGCCTGGTGGGAGGTACAGGGAAGGGGTTCTAGGAAGGGTTGGGCAGTGGAAAGGCCTGGCCTGCCTGGTTTAGAATGCCGGTGGAACCGCCTACAGGGTCCTTCGTGCTGGCCCGCCAGACAGCACTAGGGTAGGAGGGAGGGCGAGCAATGCGGATTTGGAAACTAGGAAAATGACACTTCCAAACTCATTTTATTACTAAAAAAGATTTCTGGTCTCAGTTTACTCGTTTCAGACTTAGCGAAAATGTCCTTTCAATTGTTTTATTTTAAATTTTGGTGCTGGGATTGAAGTCAGGGTTTTATGTATGCTAAGCCCACCCTCTAACACTGAGCCGCACCCCTACACCCAAGTCAGTTATTTATTTTAACTAATATTTTTGTAGTGCTGGAGATCAAACTCAGGACTTTGAACAAGCTAGGCTAAGTCCATTATCGTGATGGAGTCTCAGCAGTCTGAATGATTGAGGCCCAGTGTTCCCCACACTAGAGCTTTTCCTATTAAATTTAGCAAATTTTTTCTGAGACCATGGTGGGTAGAGAATGGAAACTAAATTTAGCTTATTTTTACCTGATCCACTGATTATTTTTAATAGTCAATTAATTTTAATATTAAGGCATTTTAGATGTTGGTTATACCAGAATGCTAATAGTCAGCTCTCTGGAGCACATAATTTCACATAATTACATAATTACTGATAGCAAATTAGTATTTACTGTATTCAAGAAGGAAAACTTAGCTTTAACTGATAGGTAGATGAAAATGTGTTTTGAATTATTGCTTAAAAGGTTGTCATTTAGAATGTGATAAGAAAATTCCTAATTTCAAAAATTAATAAAAGCTTTTTTTTAAAAAAAGAAAAGCATGTATGAGGCCCTGGGTGTGAGGCCCTAGGTTCCTTGCCCCCTCCCTCTTTATATATATAATAAATAATAATACACACACATATGTGTGTGTGTGTGTGTGTGTGTATTTATATTTATATATCCCCCCTCCCCAGTACTGAGGATTGAACCCAGGGTACTCTACTCCTGAGCTATATCCCCTGCCCCTTTTTATCTTTAATTTATTTGGAGATAGGGTCTTGCAAAGTTGCTGAGGCTGACCTGGAACTTGTCCTCCCACCTCAGCCTCCGGAGTCCCTGGGATTACAGGCATGTGCCACCGTGCCTGGCAATATATTATAAAAATGTATATCAACCCACATGCATATTGATGCACTTAAACTGGTAACTTAAACAAGCAGCAACCAGAAGTGTAGATGGCTTTCTGAGAAGGATGATTACAAAGCAAGGGGGAGGGATGGTTTAAGGTGGAAGAGGCCCAGACACTGTTGGTACACAGTGGGGAGTGCAGGAGGTGGTGGGGAGGAGCTGCTTGAGGTCATGAGGAACATGTGAGCACGGTAGGAAGCACTCCATTTCCAGATGAGAAAATGGAGACTCAGGTAGATTAGTACCTGAAATTCATAGCAGAGGCCAGAGGCGAACCCTGAGCAAATCCACTTTCTCCACCTTCCTGCCATGCACCTAGGATGCTTTGGGGGCGGGGATTTGTGGCCTCTAACTTGCTTAGGGCCAGGCCAGGCGAAGGTGGGGGGTGGTCTGCACTCAGCAGAAGCTCCCCAAGGTTGAATCTGGGCTCATTCCAGTCCTTCACCAAGATGCCACCCAAGCCAGGCCTCTTGCCTGGCTTTTCTATAAATAGCCTGCGTTCCCTGGAAGGGAAGCTTGTGACCTTCTGGCAAGCACTGTGTCCCCTCCCCGCAGGCGGTCCTTGGAGTGCAGCTGGTGGTGACCCTGCTCACTGCCACCCTCATGCACAGACTGGCACCACACTGCTCCTTTGCCCGCTGGTTGCTCTGCAATGGCAGGTGAGCGGCCCCCCCTCCCCCCAGATGTGGGAGGAACCCATAGGGCCACACCCCCTCTGGGTCCCCAAGCCCAGACTTTACATTTTACTGTGTTTTTTGAAGTGAAAGGTAACAGCTTTGTTGAGGTAGGATTGAAGTACAATGAGCGGCACTGCTGGATCCACTTTGGCAGATGAATACTCTGAGAAGCCATTGCCACACCCCAGCCTCCCAGGCCTGCCTTCCTATAATCCAGCCTTCTTTTTTTGTCCCTGCTTGGGTCTCTGAATCTTTCTGAGAATCTGGTGGAAACTAAATTATCTCCCTGGAGTTAATCCGCAGATTCAGGGGTGTCCAGGACCCCCAAATTCACTGGATCTGCTGTGGCTGCTTCAGTCCACCCCTGACCATTGCTGGGAAGGGCCTTCCCCTAGGCCACTCCACTCTGCCTCAATCTCTCCTTGCTGACGCTTCCCTGACTGCCTCTCCACCCTCAGTCTGTTCCGATACAAGCACCCATCAGAGGAGGAGCTTCGGGCCCTGGCTGGGAAGCAGAAGCCTAGAGGCAGAAAGGAGCGGTGAGTGGACCTCCCCATGGTGCCCAGCCCTGGTGAGTGGCTCCTGCCCAGGGCTTCAGGCTGTGGGGACACAGGACCTCTCTCCCACACTTCCAGTACCACTTTGGGCACAGGTAAATCTGTGGACTACATCCTGGGGGCAGGGTCACGGTCAAGTTAGCACTGAATATTTATCAACCTTTCTGGCTCATGGCCAGCCCTGTGGGTGGGAGGTTCCAACACCCTGGTGTGCAGAGGAGACCCAAGATGGAGACTTCTGAGTTCTGAGGGTGGCACGGTAGAGCCTTTCAGGGGTGGTGTGGGATGCCACTCTTACCTGTCCCCTGCACCCTTCTTTGTCTCCACGTCCCCAGGTGGACCAATGGCCTTAGTGAGGATAAGCCATTGTTGGTGCCCCGGGATGCCCCATTCCAGCTGGAGACCTGCCCACTCACCGCTGTGGATGCTCTAGGTAAGAGCCCAGTTCTGGTCCCCAAACTTCTGGCCTTATGGGTCCCCATACCCAAAAGGGCATTGGGAGGGGGTCTACCTGGGTGGGCTGAGCCGAGTGCCCCCCACAGTCCTGCGCTTCTTCCTGGAGTACCAGTGGTTTGTGGACTTCGCCGTGTACTCAGGCGGTGTGTACCTCTTCACCGAGGCCTACTACTACCTGCTGGGCCCAGCCAAGGAGACCAACATCGCCGTGTTCTGGTGCCTGCTCACCGTGGCCTTCTCCATGTATCCTTCCTCCCAATTCCCAGGGTGGGGCAGGAGGGGCATGTGGAAGCAGGACCTGAGCTTCCCTGTCCTCTTAGCTTGGTGGTCCTTGATTGCCCACTGTGCCACAAACATCCCCCAGATTCAGTGACATAAAGCAGCTACCTTGAACTGTGGTTAGCCCATCTCATTCCATGGGCTCTACCTGTACCCACAGTGGTCCCAGAGATACCAGGAAACCAGAGGGGGCAGCTTGCTTGAAGTTGGCTCTTCCTCATCCCAGAACTTTCTACCGTACTCTGTGTTAAAGTAAGTCACCAGGTCAGCCCCATTCTGCAAATTTTGTATGAAGCGGCATAGACAGCAGAGGCTCACTTCGGGGACCCAAGTCTGAGAAAGTACAGAGGGAATCTGGAGGGGCTATGGAGACAGAAACTGGTCTTAAAGCCCACCCTGGTTCTGAAAATTCCCCTGGGTCGCTATGAGGGCAGGTGGGAGACCCAACCCTCGTAACTCTGAACTTTTCCTTCCAAGGGATCTGGATGCCGCTAGGAGGGATGGGTGAAGGAGGCAGGGTCACCTGGAGGGGAAAGTGCACAGCCTTTTTAAAAATTTTTTTTTGTGGTACTAGGGTTGGAACCCAGGGCTTCCTGCATGCTGGGCAAGTGCTCTACTGAGCTACACCCCCACCATTGCTGATTGTTTCTAATTGGCTACAGGTGACTCTGTAATAAGTGCCCCTGGCTCTCACCCTGATCTGTGACCCCAAACTCCATGCCACTCTCAAGGTGGATTTGTGCAGAGCTGTCTGTGTCTGGAGTTGGGGGACCTTGGCTGTGTGGTGGAGCAGGGGTACCAGCCCTGTTCAAAGCCGCCTTAGCTCCACCCTCCAGCAAGGTGTTCCTGACGGTTACCCGGTTGTACTTCAGTGCCGAGGGCGGTGGCGAGCGCTCTGTCTGCTTCACCTTCGCCTTCCTCTTCCTGATCCTGTCTATGCTGGTGCAGGTGGTCCGGGAGGAAACCCTTGAGCTGGGCCTGGAGCCAGGTAGGTATCGTCCTCAGTGTGGGGCCACCACCTCTGTCACTGGCTGAAGCTCCTTGGGGCCGGTATTTAGCTGGCTTGCCCATTCAGCACTTAGAGGACTTGTAGGGCTGGAGCAGTCCCAGCAGTGACTGCAGAGGTTCATGAGCTTTACAGGCTTGCTCCCGAGTACCCCACTGAACTCTGGGGGCCAGAGGAGGTCCCCTTTCACTGTCTGATGGAAGCAACTGGCTATAGCCCTTCACACGAGTACTTGGGTCAAGTATTCTAGTTGATCCTTGATCTGGCAACCTGTGTTTAATATTTACCTATTCTAACTTAATTTGGGAGAAATAGGTAAAAGATACAAAATTCATAAGACCCAGAACGAAAATCACCATTTCTCATGTTTCTCCTCCCACCAGAGAGAACCTAGGGTGCCAGTTTCCTGTATTCACACATAGTAATGCCTTATCTCTTTCCATTAAAAAGGAGAAATATTGGAGACTGTTGTATTTTTTTTTTTTTTAAGTGTACCAGGGATTGAACTCAGAGGCACTTAATAGCCTCAGACCTCAGGGTCTCACTAAGTTGCTGAGACTGGCTTTGAACTTGTGATCCTCCTGCCTTGGTGTGGGGGTCTCTCAGCCACGTCCCACGTGGACGAGAAAAGGGTTAACTGCTGGAGAACGATGTTGGCTATAAATCAATCTATTACCAATAAACTTATCTACTCAATAAACACACAAGAGCCAAAACTGTTTTTGGATAAGAGGGGGGGTGACGGGTCTGGCCATACCAGGTCTGGCCTCTAACAACATGGAGTAGCCCAACTCTCTTTTATTTATAGTCGCACAAGTAAAGGGGCCCAGAATGGGGGGGCTTCTGTGATGAACAGGATGAGGTGGAGCTAGGGGAGCCATTTTTTTAGGGGAACTATCACAAAACCAGACAGGGAACTACTCTCACAGTGCCACATACCCTCCAGCAATCTGGGACGGTCCTTCATGTCTGTGGTCCTGGGAAGTCAGACATCTGCGTCATGAGGCTCAACCTCGTCTGACTCTGCTAGATAAGGATGGCTCCCCATACCTCAGCCTCCCAAGCTGCTGGGATTAGAGGCATGCACCATGCCTGGCTGATGATTGTTCTTTGGTGCCACATGTAATGCAGGGTTTTTGTTTGTTTTTTTGTAGTACTAGGGGTGGAACCTAGAGCCTTGTATACTTTAGGCAAGCATTGAGCTACATCCCCAGCTCTTTTTATTTTATTTTGGGACAAGGGTCTCTTTGACCTTGAACTTCTGATCCTCCTGCCTCAGCCTCTGGAATAGCTGGATTTAGAGGCATGCGTCACTGCACCTGGCCTGCAGTGTAGTTTTTAATGTCAGCTACAAAGTATTTTGTTTTATTGATATTCTGTGATTGCTTAATCAGGACTTTATGATAGATAGATCTAAGTGTTTTGCTTCTGTACGTGGCTTTAACCCAGGGGCACTCGATCACTGAGCCACATCCCCAGCCCTATTTTGTATTTTATTTAGAGACAGGGTCTCACTGAGTTGCTTAGGGCCTCGCTAAATTGCTGAGGCTGGCTTTGAACTCGCGATCCTCCTGCCTCAGCCTCCCAAGTGCTGGGATTACAGGCGTGTGCCACTGCACTCAGCCTGCACGTGGTTTTGTGCCACAGTGTTTATGTGCCTAAGAAAGTGCACTTGGGATTGGCGGTGTGGCTCAGTGGTGAGGCACCTGCCTGGCCTGCATGAGGCCTTGGGTTCCATTCTTAGCACCATGCGCGCGCGCGCACACACACACACACACACACACACACACACAGAAGTTCATTTGAGGTTTTGATAATGTTGCAAATGCACATCACCCTTCAGGAGAAGATGTAGGAACGTGCCTGGTGCCCCACATCCTCTCCATCCTGATTCCTTAAGCTCTTTTCATCTTGGGTGATCTGAGGAGTAAAAATATATATCTTTTCATATGTTGAAGAGATACAGTAATGAGCTGCGTACAACCTTTGACCAACAGACCACATATGTGACATTGGTCTCAGAAGATTACATCACCTGGTAACATGGTAACCTTCTCAGTTTGGGAAGTACACTCCTGATGCAAACCCCAGGATAAAATCATCTAATAATACATTTCTCAGAATGTACTCTCTGCTGATAAGCTTCCCATGCCCGGGTTTGAAAAGATCTGCAATATGTGATATCCAGATATCCTGAGAAGGTCTGTTCAATTCCTTTTTGCCTGAATTTTTTTGTTGTGGTTTTTGTTTTTGTCTTAGAGAGGCTGGGGATGGAACTCAGGGCCTGGTGCCACATCCCCAGCCCTTGCCCAGTTTTATTCACTAGGTGTTGGTCCTTTTTTTGATTTGTAGGTCTTTTTACTCTGTGCTGATGTCTTTTGGGTGCACAAAACTTTTACATTTTCATGAAGTCAGATCTGTCTATATTTTCTTTTGTTGCCATGCTTGTTATGTCTTATCTAGGAAATCGTTGCAAAACCCAATTTTGTGAAGTTTTCATCAGACTGTGTGTGGTTTTTGCTCTCTTGCTGATTTGTAGGGGTTCTTCATATATAGTGGATACTGATCCTTTGTAACATGTTGTACATGCTTCATTGTATCAAATGTGACACACAACTGTTTCAAGAGTCGGTTAGATATTTGTTACTGGGACAAAATACCTGAGATAATCAACTTAAGGAAAGGAGAAGTTTATTTTATTTTGGTTCATGGTTTCAGAGGTTTCAGTCCAATAGTCATTTGGCCATTGTTGCTTTGGGCCCATGGTGAGGCAGAACATCGTGGCAGAAGCACATGGTGGATGAAAGCTGCTCACCTTGTGGTGGCCCAGAAGCAGACAGAGGAATGGGCCAGGTCCCAATATCTCCTTCAAGGTCATGCTTCCAAAGACCCAACTTCCTCACAGTAGGCCTACCTTGTAAGGGATCCACCATCTCCCAATGGCACCACACACTGGGGACCAAGCCTTTAACATACAGGCCTTTGGGGAAACTTCCAGATCCAAATCATAAGAATGAGCTTCTGGGCTGGGAATATAGCTCAGTTGGTAGAGTGCCTGCTTCGCAAGCACAAGGCCCTGGGTTCAATCCCCAGCACCACAAAAAAACAACAAGTAGGTGATAGATATAAAACACTCTGGGTAGTGAATACAATAATACTTTCATAGTAGGAAAAATTAATTCCAGGCAACAACAACAACAAAAAAGAATGAGCTACTGATAAAAGATCAACAGGAGTTAAACTATTGCATGCCATCAGTTGTCATATATATGCCAATTTCAGAAAAGTTAAAATGTGAAAAAAAATTATATCTTGGAGTTGATTGAATTTCCAATTTACGGTGTGTCTACTTTCTCTAGAGTGCTTCTTTATCTCTTAAAAACATTTTTTCCTAAAACATTTTATTTTGAAAAACTTCACAAATACAGAGAAACTGGTTATGGTGGTACCTACCTGTAATCTGAGCAACTCAGGAGGCTGAGGCAGGAGGATGTCAAGTTCAAGGTCAGCCTAGGCAACTTAGCAAGATTCTGTCTCAAAATAAACATTTAAAAGCCTGGGGATTGTGGCTCAGTGGCAAAGCACCTTGCCTTCAATCCCTAGTACCGTGGGAGGGGGAAGAATTGTGTTTGTTCTGAATTGTGGATCCTGTCTGGTTTCCTTTTGCTCTTTCTGATTCTTCTCATTTGTGTAGCTAGAATCTCCATATTTTAGAGCAGTCATGTGTGCTTCTTTTCTTTTTTCTGATTTCTCAGTTGACTACTGTGTTAGTTAGCTTTGTATCACTATGAAAGCATACCTGAGAGAGTCAACTTACAGGAGGAAATGTTAATTTTGACTCATGGTGTTGGAGTTTTTAGTTCATAGTTGGTCGGCCTATTGCTTTTGGGCCTGTGGTGAAGCAGAACATCCAAGTGGGAGCATGTGGTAGAGGAAGCTGTGTACCTCCTGGCAGTTGGGAAGCAAAGAGAGATCAAAGGGGCCTGGGTCCCATTATCCCCTCCAGGCACACAACACCAGTGACCTAACTTCCTTCCACCAGGCTCTCCATCCTAAAGGTTCACACTCCCCACAGCATCATGGAGCAGGGACACGTGGACCTTTGGGGGGACATTTAAGATCCACACTACAGCAGCCTCCTAGCTCTTAATTTGCAATATTTTCAAATTTTATAGCATTTAAGGCTATAAATATTTTACTAAGTCCCACTTTGTCCATCTCTCACTCTCTTTTTGTCTTTGTCTTTTTGTGGCACTAGGAATGGCACCCACAGCATCATGCATGCTATGCAAGTGATTTACTACCAAGGTCCACCCCTGTCCACCCCTTCAGTCTTTTGGTTTTGTTTGCTTGGTTGATTTTTTGGTTCTGGGGATTGAACCCACTACCATTGAGCTACATTCTCAGGCCTTTTTATTTTTATTTTGAGAGAGTCTCCCTATGTTGCTGAGGGTCTTTCTAAGTTGCTGAAACTCCCACCCCTTAAGTGTTAACTTACATTTTTCATCATTTAGTTCTGGGTATTTTAGCATTTTCATTATGATTTTTTTCTTTAACTTATGGATTGTTACAAAAATGTTTTTAAAATTCTCAAACATAGACCTTTCAATTTTTCTTATTTATTTCCACCTAAATTGTATTGTGGTTGCAGAAGATGAACTACTTGAAGTAGATTCTTTTAAATTTGGTAAGATTCCCCCAATGGCCTCAATGTGATCAGTTTTCGTGATTATTCCACATGTTCTCCAAGGACACATATGTCCTAGTTCACCATGTCTAATAAATCAAAATCTTTCTTCTTATTTGTCTTTGACCTATTGGTCAAAGGGTCACTATCCCTCTGGGATGGTGGAGCTCCCAGTTTCTGTATGGAGTTCTGTCAGTGTGTTCTTTATTTTGAGGCTAATTATAAGTTATTTACAAGTTTGGAATTGCTAGCTCTTTCTGATAAGTCAGCCATTTTATGATGATTTATTGATCTCTTCTATCTCTAATAAAACATCCTGGTCCAGTTTGTCTTGTACTAATATAGATTCTCCAGCTTTTTTATTAATATTTGCTGTATCTTTTAAATATTCCTTTTCTTCCAACCTTCCATTGACCTTATATAAAGATGTGTTGTCCTTTAAAAAACATGTAGCTAGTTATTTTTTTCCCTTTTTTTCCTTCCTTCCTCCTTTACCTCCTCCCTTCATTTTCCCTTTGCACTCTTCCTTTCCTTTTAGTCTGTCTTGTGCTGGGGATAGAACCTAGGTCCTCGCACATGCTAGACAAGTACTCTACAACTGAGCTACATCCCCAGCCTCTGTAGCTGGATATTGCCAATGGAGTCTGACAATCCTTATTTAACTTCAAACTTTAGTCTGCTTAAATTTATTGTACTCACTGACATATTTGACTTGATTTTTACTTTCTTACACTTTTGCTTTCTATTTATTCTTTTTCTGTTGTAGTTGACATTGGCTGTCAACCTAATTGTGGTTCCTTTATAGGTGATCTGTCTTAACTCCCTGGCTGCTTTGTGATCTCTTTGTTTTTGGTGTTCCACAGTTTCACTACAATGTGTCTAGGTATGGATTTCTTTTTATTGATCTGGTTTGATATACTTATGTGTTATTCACCCTGCATATTTCTTAACCATCATCTTCCTGTAACTCTATTCCTTCATTCACTCTCTTCTCTCACTCTGTGGCTCTAATTTAGCTAATGCTGGACTTTCTATTCTGTCCTTTTTGCCTTTTAGCCTTTTTTCATGTGTCCCATCTTCTGAATTACAATCTGATTTCTGCAGATGTATCTTCCAATTCATTAATTCCTTCTTTGGCTATTTCTAATATACCATTTAACAACCTATGATATATCCTTTAGAATAGCTTAATTTAGTTCTTTTGCAAATCTCTCCAGTCATCTGAAGGTAGCCTTGTGGTGTCCATTTAGTGAATCCAACTTTTATTTCCATATTCATTTCCCCTACAATTAATAGCTCTAATTTCTGAAGTTATGGGGGTCTAAGTTTATCTTTTTTTTTTTTTTTTTCCTGCTGACTCTCTTTTTTACAGTGATTTGTTTTCTTGTGTGCTTGGCAGTTCTTAATGTGAACTCATATTTATGTATTTGCCCAATTTGTGGAAAATCTTGGGGCCTGAATTGAAAATTCTTTGGTCCAGGAGGTTTTGGTTTTCTTCTGTGGGAGCTCTTCATCCTCCTTCAGATTTTTGGTATGATCCAGGAAGTCTGGACTTAACAGCCCCACCACCTGTCCTCAACCCAATCATAAAAGAAATCTTTTATTTCTTGAAAGGAGCCCTGCAGAACTGAGGTGTAAAGTTGTCTTTGCAGAGCTGGGGATATAGCTCAGGTGTATAGTGCTTGCCTGGGATTGGCCCAGGTTCAATCCCCAGCACTACAGGGAAAGAAAGGTATTCTCAGGTCACCACTGATGCATTCCTACTTGGGGAGCAAAATAAAATCTGGGAGGGGTGAGGAAGGGTGGGCTTGTAGACTCTGGGAATCCACTCTATCCCATGCTCTTCTTTTCTTCCCAGGCCTGGCCAGCATGACCCAGAACCTGGAGCCACTTCTGAAGAAGCAGGGCTGGGACTGGGCGTGAGTCCTAGAGATGATGGAGGGTTGGGGCCAGGGGCAAGCTGGGAACCCACAGGCTGGGTTTTGACTGGCTGTGGAGGCCCTCTGACCTGCTGTTCTCCCCAGGTTCCCTGTAGTCAAGCTGGTCATCCGCGTGGGGCTGGCTGTGGTGGGCTCCGTGCTGGGTGCCTTCCTCACCTTCCCGGGCCTGCGGCTGGCCCAGACCCACCGTGATGCACTGACCATGTCCGAGGATCGGCCCATGTTGCAGTTATGTGAGGCACCTGGTGGGTGGGGGGACTAGGGGACTTAGAGAAGAGGTTGGGGGATGAAGGGATGCCCAGGCCTCACTCCCCTCTACCCTATGCACCTGCCCCCAGGTTCCTTCTTCATACCAGCTTCCTGTCTCCCCTCTTCATCCTGTGGCTCTGGACAAAGCCAATTGCTCGGGACTTCCTGCACCAGGCACCCATTGGGGAAAGACCCTTCTCCCTGTGCGTATGGAGTGGGATTGGGAGAGAGGCAGCTGGAGGAGCAGGGGGATGTGGGGGCATGGGGAGTTGCTTCATTGGTCCCCTTGCCCACCTTAACCACGCTCTCTGCAGGTTGTCAGACTCAGCCTTTGACTCGCTGCGTCTCTGGGTGCTGGTGGCGCTGTGCCTGCTGAGGCTGGCCGTGACCCGGCCCCACCTGCAGGCCTACCTGTGCCTGGCCAAGGCCCGCGTCGAGCAGCTACGGAGAGAGGCCGGCCGGATTGAGGCCCGTGAGATCCAGCGGCGGGTAGGGAAGCCTCAGGCAGGGAGGGAACCCGAGGTTCTGGGTCCTTTGCGGGTGGGGTCACCCTGAACAGGAAAGGCCCCCCCACTACTGCAATCAGTCTTTCTACCTGTCCTCCAGGTGGTTCGGGTCTACTGCTACGTGACGGTGGTGAGCTTGCAGTACCTGACTCCGCTCATCCTCACCCTCAACTGCACGCTGCTACTCAAGTCCCTGGGTGAGAGTCACTGGGGGACAGGGGCGGGGCCTGTGGAGGGGCAGGCCAGCTGATTGGTGGGGGCGGAGCCTGGGTGGGCGGGGCCCCAGTCAGACCCATCCTCTCTCCACCAGTAACTCCCTCCGTCCTCTCTGCAACCTTCTTTCACAGGTGGCTATTCTTGGGGCCTGGGTCCAGTCCCCACACTGTCCCTCGACCGGACCTCAGCCAGCACTGATCCTGTCAACCCCGGGGAAGATGAGGCCCAGCAGACAGCAGCCCGGATCGCGGGGGCCCTGGGCGGCCTGCTCACGCCGCTCTTCCTCCGCGGCATCCTTACCTACCTTATCTGGTGGACCGCCGCCTGCCAGCTGCTCTCCAGTCTCTTCGGCCTCTACTTTCACCAGCAGCTGGCGGGCTCCTAGCCGCCCTCAGACTTCCCTGGACCTCTGAAGTTTGGTCCAGGGCCAACCGGACGTGGCCTGCCCCTCCGTGTGTGCCTCACTGTCCCCAGCTGCACGGTGCAACTGGGACTCCCCACCATCTCTTCAGTGCCTGGGCTGTGGCCCCCTGTGAACCCTTGAAAACTGCCTCTCCAGGGCCTTGGGGCAGGAATGTTAGAACCATTGTCCCCAATGTGTGTGTGTGTGTGTGTGTGTGTGCGCGCGCGTGTGTGCATGCGCACAGGTTTGAATGGTGGGTTGCTCTTCTGAATAAATAAAGGAGCAGGCCACTTTGTACCAACAGGACCCATGGCTGGGGAGCTGAGTGTGCAGGGTGATGGCTTCCTGTGAGGGCACATGGTGTCTATCTGGGTGTGTGGGTGGGGCCAGGCAGGAGGGAGAGCAGCGGGGACTGAGATAGCAGCCAAGGCAGGAAGGGAGAGCAGGTGATGCTGAGTCCAGAGAAGTTCCAAGGTGGGCTGGGGAAGGGCAGGGAAGGACTGAGGGCTGTGACGCAGCTCAGTGCCAGGCCCTGGTTCCATCCCAGCACCACAGGAGAGAGCTGGAGAAAGTCACAGGTGGCAGGGAAGAGGAGAGGGACATGACAGAATAGATCATAGACTGGAAGGAGGAGGAATGGGCAGGAGAGAAAGGAGGGGGAAGCAAGGGGAGGGAGGGGGGTCCCTGGTGCTGCTGCTGCCTTCCACAGGTGCCCGGGTGGCTCTGTCATATAAAGGTCACCCATAAGCAAGCAGGGACATTGTACAGGCCATGGTGACCCAGGGGAAAGGACACGGGCCATCCTGTGACTTTGAGGCAGGAACCTGGGTGTGTGCACTTGTGTATTATAACGTGTATTATGAAGCCTTTCTGTATATGTAAAAAGCATACTAGGAATAAAAAAGACTAGTCCACCATTTCCTTCTCCAGAGTGACCTAGTGATCGGCTAGTGATCCCCAGGGCCTCCTGATCGGCTCTCCCTGTGGGGCTCTCGCGGCTCTGCCAAGGTGCCAAGCACACCTAACTCAGGGGCCTGTGGAACTTTTCTGCATTGGGGCCACCTGCTTGTTTACCGCCTCCAGGCATCAGTACTGTCACCTGAAGGGAGAAGCCACTCCCCAGCTTGTTAGGAAAGTGACATCATCACCAGGGATCCCAGGGTGGGGGGGTACCGACACGCAGTTGTTCCCAGAACAGGACCTGAAAGGAAAAGGGAACCCTGTCGTCCTCCAAAGTCTGATGACATGATACTGGAAAAGTTTCAGACTTTGTGATTGGCCAGGCTCGCCCAGTGCAAACCTATGCAAATGCCCCCAAGTCCCACAGAGTCTGAGATCTGGAGCATTTCTGTCTTCAGCCTTTTGGAGAAGGGAAAGCTGGGTGTGGGGGAGGGCGGAGGAGAAGGAGCAGGAACCGTGTGGAACCCAAGTGCATCTTCCTCCCCGCCCAGGCCTGGTGTTTGGGCCGCGTGTACAGAATGACCAAGATGGGGAGGGAGCAAGAGTGAGGAGCCAGTGTGTGCCTGGCAGCAGGTCACCAGGTCACATCTCCCAACCAGCAAAAATGAGAATCTGGATGCCGAGAGGTGTAAGCCAGGGAGTCACATAGCCCTGATCACTTCCCATGGGTGGCTGTGTGAATCCCACCACTCTGGAGAGGTGACCCCACCAGCAGCAGGTCAGTGGAGGGACACGTCCCAGGGAGAATCACACCTATGCATACAGGAGGCAGGACCAAGAGTGCCTTGTTTTCCCTTCCTCCTTCCGTTTTCTCCTCTCTTTGCAGGGCTGGGGTGGAGCCCAGGGCCTGGCACGTACTGAGCACGCTCCACCTGGCTCCCCCAGCAGTGCAGCCCACAGTGTTATTTTGATGACAAAAAATTAGTCTCACCCAACACCCAGCTTTAGGAAGGGAGTAAATAAACTGGAAATTTATACAGCTAGTAACAAGAACAACTAGTAACAAGGTCAACTAGTCTTAGAAGCAAAGCTCTAAGACAAACTGGGTGAAACCAACCAACCGATCAACAAACCAGGCAGTATTTTGGTTTTTCTGGTACCAGGGATTGAACCCAGGGGCACTCCACCACTGAGCCACATCCCCAGCCCTATTTTGTATTTTATTTAGAGACAGGGTCCCATTGAGTTGCTTAGGGCCTCGCTAAGTTGCTGAGGCTGGCTTTGAACTCGCGATCCTCCTGCCTCCACCTCCCGAGCTGCTGGGATTACA
The DNA here is from genome assembly GCA_020662805.1 of Glaucomys volans. Lineage (NCBI taxonomy): Eukaryota > Metazoa > Chordata > Mammalia > Rodentia > Sciuridae > Glaucomys > Glaucomys volans. Next base: position 31,432 of record JAJEJO010049193.1, read on the forward strand.
GGTGTGCACCATCATGCTCGGCAGGTAATGCTAAATTGAGAGAATTTTTTTTGTGCTTATGATTACTGACAACCTTAATGGCTGGTGAGGGTATGTGGTATAAATGCATCTGACCTCTCTGCAGGAATATATGTCGTTTCTGTTCCTCTTTGGATAAATTCACCCCCAAGTGGACCCTGACAGGAGGACTCAGGGCTTGTAGTTCACCCAGGAGGTGACTCCAGGAAGCTCCACAGGACATGGGCATGTGAGACTGAGAGAGAAGTTTTCCTGCAGGGGGTGCCAACGAGCAGGTGACACTGGGCAACCAGGGCTCAGTCACAGTCCTGCTGGACCTCAGCAGGTCAGTGTAGGACACAATCTCAGTGATCCCACCCCAGAGGCATTGGGTGAGGGTTGCTCCAGGGCACTGAGCTGTGTTCCTGCCTGGAAGCCCCAAGGCTGGCAGTCATTGCTGCAGCCCAGAGCATTTAGTGGGAACCATGAGTGTTGAACTTGGGGTGGGGCACAGGCAGTGTCAGCTCCATTGTTGACATAATTCTTCATCTCTGACCCAACAATTTCATATCTCAAAACATGCCACAAACACAATTGCACATGAACACAGAGACACACACCAGGACAGGTGTTTCAGAAAGTGGCCAGGTAACCAGTAACAGAAAACTAAACTCTGCCTTACATAAAGAGGATCAAGTGATTCATGTTGCTGGAAGCTGAGAGGCAGATGAACTTCAGGTACAGCTGGATCCAGCAGCTCAGACAATGTCACCAAGAATACCACTTCTCTCCTCAGCTTTCTGCTCCATTTTCAGTAGTGTTCACCTCACCCTGGGGATAATTCCTGACTCATGGTCGCAAAGCAGTTTCAACAACCTCCCTGGGGTTTCCTCCTGCAGGTCCATTAAGAGAGAGGAAGGTCAAGAGCGGGGCAGGGGAACAGAAAGAGAAAGGGTGCTTCCTGAAGCTGTTCATGGTAGTGGTCAGCACACATCCTCTCCAACATCAGCACCCTAGACAGGCATGAGCCCTCTTCTATACTATAGTAGCAAGGGATTGATACCCCAAGGCTGGTGCATAAGGTGGAACTCTGACCAGCAATTAGGGGTGGAGAAGTATGGAGCAGTGCCAGGCTGCTGGCACATACCTGTATCCCAGTGACTTGGGAGCTGAAGCAGGAGAATTGCAAGTTTGAGGCCAGCCTGAGAAAATTAGTGAGGCTGTAACAACTTAGTGAGATCCTGGGTATGTAGCTCAGTGGCAAAGCACCCATGGGTTCAAGAGTTAGTACCAAAATAAAAAAAAATAAAATAAAGTGAGGGGGGAGTGAGCTCAGTTATCTCCACCCAGTCACTAAGGCTTTGTGGTGGCACAACTCACCATCAACCTACTGCCCATCATTAAACCCAAACTCTGGAGACTGAGGGATCTCCAAAATAAAAGAGCTTATTGAGCTGTGCAAGATGTTAGAAAAAAGGTCCAGGTCCTGGGACAAGTTCCCCAGATTTCCAGCAGCAAAGCCAGATAGCACTTGAAAAAATATCTGTACTCCCTACAGCTAAGAGTGTTTTTATAAAAAAACACTTGGGGAAGGAGAGCACAGGTTATTTACATAGATCCTCCATTGGATTAGATAGGAGAGGAGGAATAATAAATGTGCAAAGATTTGGGGAAGAGATAATCAGGAATCCTGTTACTATAACAAAACACTTGAGGCAATCAACTCAAAAAAAAGGAAAGGTTTGAATGAGGTGTAGCTCAATGGTAAAGTACTTGCCTCCCATAAGCAAAACCCGGGGTTCCATCTCCAGCACCACAAAAGAAAAAAAAAAAAGGAAAGGTTTATTTTGGTTCACAATTTCAGAGGTTTCTGGCCACAGTCCCTTGGTTGCCTTTGGGGCTGTGGTGAGGCAGCACACCATGGCAGGGAGTGCACGGTGGAGCAAGCTTCTCCCTCCTGGCAACCCGGAAGCAGAGAGGAAGAGGAAGGGGCTGGGGTTCCTCTTCATGCCATGTCTCCATCTTCGATAACCCAAAGATTCCCCACTAGGCCCCGCCTCCTAAGGATTCCACCACCTCCAGTTGGTACCATGGGCCTTTGGGGCACATCTCTCCAAGCCACAGCGGATGGTCCATGTGGAGACGGACTGTGGCTTCTGGATGGGTTGGGGTTTTAAGTGGCACAGGGTAGCAGCACCTTGGGACTCTAATGGAGTCTGAGTTAAGGTTTGAACATACATTGAGGAATGTGAACTGTTCTTTTGCTGTATTTAGTTCTGCTAAATAACCTGCTCATGAGTTCAAGGTTTGGTCTCCAGCTTGGCAGTATTGGTAGGTGGTGGAGCCTTTAGGAGGTGGAGCTAGTAGGTGGTCTTTAGGTGGGAGGGGGCATACCCTTGAAAGGGATTGTGGGATCATCTCTTCTCTTGCTTCTAGGCCCCAGGTGAGCGGTATTGCTCTGCCACATGGTTCTAACTTGGATGACTTGGGCTGCCACGGGCCCAAGTCAACCTGGCTGACCGCTCATGAACCAGAATCTCTAAAATCATGAGCCAGAATAAACCTTCTCTCTTAAATAGTTGATTTATCTCACGTATTTGTTATAGTGTCAGAGAGCTGCCTGACACAGCCCTCCTCTGGGGGAACAGTGCACCACAGCTAGAGACCGATGTGCATGCGGGGGCGGAGCAGCAGGGCGCAGCCTGGCAGAACCTGCCCCCACCCCCACTCCATGTGCAGAGACCTGGGCCTGCAGAGACCTGGCTTCTGGCCTCAGGTGCATGTGCCCAGTGAGTTGCTGTGGCTGGTGGACTATAGGTGATGTGAGCACCAATTGCCAGCGAGACTTCCTGGTGGCCTGGTCATTCTAACCCTGTCAACTGCTACCTGCAGACCTGAGGCCTCTGCTGACTCTGGGTCACAAGTCAGGGATAGGGAATTTCAGTCAGGCCCATGGCCTGTGAGGCCGTCCTGACATGCTGGGTGGCCATGTGCATCCTGAAGAGGAACAGTGTGTATGGACAGAATCTGGGAGGAGATGTGAGAAGTTGGTCACAGAGACGTCCTTGCAGAGAGAGAGCTACAAACCCTCTTGCATTGTTGGTGTTTCCTGGAAAATCACAGCAGGTATTGACAGTCCAAGCAACAACCAGTAAGTAACAAGTTTGTTCAGGACTCTTACTCAAAACTTCATTAAAAACTTGTCAAGGGCTGGGGATGTAGCCCAGCCACAGAGCCCTTGTGTAGGATGCGCAAGGCCCCGGGCCCCATCCCCAGCACCGCAAACACAAAACAAAAGCCCCGGAAACAAAAAGCTTCGGCCCCGCTGGGGTTCATTGCAGAGAGGGAGAAGCCAGAGCCAAAGAGGAAGAAGAGACAGGAGCGGGAGAAGAAGTCATGTACATTTTTATTAAATATACTCTCTTGGCACAAATCTTTAAAATATATAAACATTATATATAAACAAAGTGTCTCATGGCATCAAAATATAATTCCAGACCAGGACCAGCGAGCGGCAGAGAGGGGCTGACCTCAGAGGCTCCATTACCTGGCTGGCTGTGAACAGGGGCAGGGGCGCACGGCCCAGGCCCACGGAGACAGGAGCCACCAGGGCATGGCATGCCAGGGCCAACAGAACCTGGGCGACTCTTCTGCCCCTGGCACCTCCTGTCCAGCCTGTGACCCAAAGGCGTTCACTGCTCAATTATCCATTTGGTATCACCAGCTTGGGGGAGGACCCCGCCCCTGCACTCTCCTTTGCCCGGGACCTTGCCCTCCATCTTCCTGTGAGGGGTGCTGGGCCTCTCCTGCCAAGTCTGGGGCTGGACAAGGTTGGGAAGGTGGGTGAGAGGGTTGGTTAACAAGACAGCCCCTCAGGACCATCAGGAGCTACCTGGGCCTCTGAGGATGAGCCTAGAGATGTGGTGAGGGGTGGCTGGAAGACACGTGCAGGGAAGGCCAGGGAGGGGTCTTCACACTCACAGGTATGGGCAGAAATAACAGAGGACAGCAGGGAGGGAAGGAACAGAAGTCCCAACCGCAAACACACGGCCTGCTCAGATCCTACACAGGAGGGGGCTGCTGAGCCAGCTGTGAGAGCCAACTTCACGGTCACGCTCAATGGGACCCAGTCACACCAGATGGGGATTTGATGTGAACACTCAGGGCTGGACAGATCAGAAACCCAAACCAACACCTCCCCCCCAAATCAAGAAACCCCATACATTATTAGGAAAGGGATGTTTCTGGGACCCTGTGAAACTCGAGGGCCCCAGGGCACTGTTCCATGAGACCAGCTGGCGTGGGCTCCCTGGGGTGCTCAGGCTTCCATGCCTCCCACCCCCACAGTCACAGGGGCTCCCACTCCAGGAGCATCAAGGCCATCAGACACCTAATGCTCTTCATGGAAATCAAACCACCCTTCATGGGCCATAATTGCTGTGATTCCTGGCCAAGTGCCTGTTCAAGCAGGGAGCTAGGGATTGCTGATGTCACAGCTGGGCGAGGGTGGGGGCCTCAGACCTGGCCTCCACAGGGGTGGCTGGTGTGGCGGGAGCTTCTGGGCCTACAGGGGGTGGCCAGAGTGCTGTTTTCAGCAAATACTGCCAGGTTGGGGGTCAGACCCAAACCTGAGATGGTTTTGTGTCAGGGTCTGTGCCAAATCCTGCAGTGGGGGGCCCTCTTGGGAAGGTTACATACTAAGTAGGCAGCAACAGTAAGAAAGACCTGCTCGGTGGCCCCACATTGACCTCGAGTCTAAGAGGGACATGATGCTCTGGGGCAAGGCTGTGGAGACAGAGAAACTGTCACCTGGGAAACCATAAAGGCGGCAGTGTAGGGTGGGTGGGGCGAGTGAGGGCCTGCATTTGTAACCACAGCTGAGCATGAGGCTTGTCCCTTCCTGACAGGGTCTGGCTGCCAGGAAAGGCCCCTGCTCAATCTGTTGGCCAGGCACGCACACAGAGCTAGAGCAATAAGGGACAGGCTCTGAGCTAGTGTGGACAGGTGTCACTAGAATAAGCAGCATGTCAGATGACACACAGCGCCAGGAGGCGGGGCCGGCCACTCTCCACTTCGGGCATTCTGGGCAACACCTTCCGAGACAGCGCCAGCCCCTGGGGAGGTGGGGAGAGGACAGCGCGGGAGCCCCCGTCCATTGCCCCAACATTGCACTTCAAGGGCCTGCCCTCTTTGCTCTTGGACCTGTGGGCGCCCAGCCCAGGTCCCCCAGGCCTGCTGTTTGTTTCACAAAGCGCCACATGGTGGCTCGCCGGGTAGAATCACGCGCGCCCTTCTTCCATGAGCTCAGAACACCAAAGGGGGTCACTGGTCCACCATTGGAAGAGCAGCTGCCCCATGGGGTCCCCTAGCTCTGCAGGCGCCGCAGCAGGATCTGCATGAGGTCGAAGGTGGTGAAGCTGATGCCCACCGCGATGGGGCCCTTGAGCCAGTTCATGCTCAGGCCCTTGTAGAGGCCACGCACGGCGCCCTCCTCCCGCACGATGGTGCGCAGCGTGCTCAGGATAGAGCCGTGCGGGTGGCCGGTGACGCCTGCGGTCTGCATGCGCCGTCGCACCACGTCCAGCGGGTACGAGGCTGACTGCCCGATGAGACCCGCGCAGGCGCCGAAGACCATGCGCTCGAAGGGGTAGGGCTGCCGGCGGCCGCTGTACTCTGCAGGGCAAGCGGTGGGAGCCGACGTGAGGGACGCAGGGTGGGCGCTGCAAGGCGGGGCGCCTGCGCACATCCGAGCGCCCCCACGCCCCGCTTTCTCACTCCCTGACCCCTCCGTTTACCTTAATTCTTTTTTTGTGGTGCTGGGGATGGAACCCAGGGCCTTGCACGTATGAGCCAAGTGCTTTGCCACTGAGCTGCACCCGCGGCCCCTACTCCTTTTTGAAATCGAGAAAAGATTGTAAAGAATAGAACAAATAGTTTCTTAAAAGACAAAAGCACAAAGGATCATATAACGAAGTCCTAACACCCCGAAGGAGCCCCTCCTCAGTGTCTACTAGCAAAGAAAGAAAATGTCACCAGATGAGTCTCTCGGCCATCCAGCCCTGCCCCCAATGCAGAAGCCCAGGTGGCAGAGAATGGAGGAGACCCATGACTACACCTAGCAGTGTCCCGTGGGTCTAGACAAGATGGAGGGGAGGAAGGAACAGCAACCAACCGATAGGGTTTTTAAAATACCAGAAGTCCTGCTGGGTGTGGTGGCGCAAGCCTGTAAGACCAGCCACTGGGGAGACTGAGGCAGGAGAATGGAAAGTTTGAGACCAGCCTCAGCAACTTAGCGAGGCCCTAAGCAACTTAGTGAGACTCTGTCTCAAAATAAAAAATAAAAAATAAAAAATAAAAAGGGCTGCAGATGTGGCTCAGTGGTTAAGCACCCCTGGGTTCAATCCCCGGTACCAAAATAAATAAATATATATGTAGTTCTGAATTTAGAACTAGGAATTGAAAGTATTTAGATGGGGCTGGGGTGCAGCTCAGTGGCAGAAGGCTTGCCTAGCATACATGAGGCCCTGGGTTCCATCCCCAGCACCACAAAAACAAAACCCAAACTGTCAGACAAGCCACTCACCAGATTGGTGGAGTTTGCCTGCACCACACGGGGTGAGAATGTGGGGAAAGGTTGTGGGGAAGAGAATCAGGTACAGAGAAAAAGTGAAAATGAGGTCTAACACCCACACAAGGGTTGAGCCCTGGGGGGGTTCTATAGGGTAGTGGTTATCAGGTTTGCCAAACAAGGAGCTGATCAGAGAAAACCTGGACACATGCACCAGGAGGCAGAGGCCCATTGCACAACCACCGCATCAGGACCGATGCAGCAGGATGGGCCCCAAACCAACCAGAAGTGAGACACACCATCAGAGGAAGTGACTCCATACAGGGCTTTCTTTTTTTTTCTTCCCCCACTGGTGGGGCTGGAGCCTAGTACCTCATGCATGCCAGGCAAGAGCTGTACCCTGAGCTACACCCCAGCCTAAGACAGGGCACTTTTTATAACCACAAAATGATACAAAATATTGCTTGTGCTACAAATGGGGTACCCTTCCCCACGTGGGGATGCATTCCACAGATGCCTGAAACCCTGGATAGTAACAAAACCTATCTATATTATGATTTTTCACTATACATACATATTAAAGTTAAATTTATAAATTAGGCACAGATTAATCACAATGAAAATATAATTGTTATAACAATATACTGTAAGAAAGTTAGGTGAATGTGGTCTTTCTCAAATATCTCAGGGGATGAGGGCGTGGCGCTGTGGTAGAGCACTGGCCTAGCCTGCGTGAAGGCTTTGGTTTCATCCCCAGCACCACAAACAACCACCACCACAACAAAAAAACCTTGCTCTACAGGAGGCTGAGTCAGAGGATCACAAGTTCAAAGCCAGCCTCAGCAACTTAGCGAGGCCCTAAGCAACTCAGCGAGACCCTGTCTCTAAATAAAATACTAAAAGGGCTGGGGATGTGGCTTCAGTGGTTAATCATCTCTGCATTTAATCCCTAGCACCCAAAAACGAAACAAAACAAAATTTGTTTGTTATTTCTAGACCAGAGTTGGCCATGGGCAATTAAAACTGTGGAAAGTAAAACCACAAATTCAACTAACCTTAGATTGAAAACATTTGAAACTGAACATGTACAAACTTTGTCCTTATTCCCTAAACCATATAGTATAATAACTATGTACATAGTATTTATGCTGCATTAGGTATTGTAAGTTACCTAGAGACGAGTTCAATGCTACAGGAAGATGTGTCAATTCTGAATAGACACTAAACCATCTTATATAAAGGAGTTCAGCATTCTAGGATTCTGGAGTCCATGGAAGATCCTGCAATCATCTCCCACAGATACCAAGGGACCACTGTATTCCCAAAGCACTGTATTTTCCAAATCTTTTTTTAAATATATTTTTTAATTGTTGATGGACCTTTATTTTATTTACTTTTATGTGGTGCTGAGGACCAAAACCAGTGCCTCACACATGTTAGGCAAGCACTCTACCACTGAGCCACAAACCCAGCCCTGTATTTTCCAAATCTTGAGGGATACATGATTTTTTTTTTTTTTTTTTTTTTTTTTTTGGTACTTTTTGGTACCAGGGATTGGGTCCAGGGGCGCTTAACCACTGAGCCACATCCCCAGCTTTTTAAATGTTTTATTTTGAGACAGGCTCTCACAAAGTTGCTGTGGCTGGTCTTGAATTTGTGATCCTCCTGCCTCAGTCTCCTGAGTCACTGGGATTACAGGCAGACCATACTTTTAATGGGAGGCCTGGGAGGAAGAAGAGCAGAGGTGCGAGAACCCTCTCCACTTTGCCTGAAATGTATAATTTCTTTAACAAAAAATACCTGGTCCAAGCAACTTGGGAGGCTGAGTCAGGAGGATGGCAAGTTCAAAGCCAGCCTCAGCAACTTTAGCGAGGCCCTAAGCAACTTAGTGAGACCCTGTCTCTAAATAAAATACAAAATAGGGCTGGGGATGTGGCTCAGTGGCCGAGTGTCCCTGAGTTCAATCCCTGGTTCCACAAATTAAAAAAAAAAAAAAAAAAAAAAAAAAATCTGGGAGCAAATAAGGTGAAACATGACATGGCTCACCCCGGGAGGGGATATGAGTGCTGTTACCTTAGTCTCTATACATTTCTGTATTTTAGATTTTCCTACAATTACCAAAACAAGAGAGGACACTTCCCCTCCATCTTGGTTTTATTCATTCACTTTGTGCCTGACAAGTGGCTGCCAGCACTCTGGATGACACACTGGCCTTTGCAGTGTTGCTGGCTATTCAAATGAGGCATCAAGGGCCTCCGACCTGGTTCCTCAACAGTGGATGGATATAGTGTGTTTCCTCCTGATTCGGGCTCTGGACCCCCAGGCTGCCCCACCCAGAGGGCCCTTGGCGCCTCCATCCTCTGACCCTGGCTAAGGTGCTGTCCCTAGGTCACTTCCTGAATGCCCGCTGAGCCGCTCCGGCTCTCCTTACCTCTGTGCAGGCTCTTGAGAGTCTCATAGGTAAAGAAACTCAGCCCGGCATAGGGAATGACCCCCAGCACGGTAGGTGTGAATCCGTGGTAGAGGGTCTTCAGTCCCTCCTCTCGGGAGATGCGGATGAAGACGTGAAAGATGTTGCTGTACCTGCGAGGACGGCGGGCGGAGCTTGTGAGCATGGTGGCGCGGAGGGACTCAATGTTCTAGTTCCTGGTTCTCCCCATGACTATCTGGGTGAAGATGTTCATGCTTTCCTTCTTGCTTTTTCCTTTTCTTTTTTTCTTTTGGTACTGGAGATTGAAGCTACAGGCGCTTTACCACTGAGCCACACCCCCCACCCTCTTTATTTTTTAATGAGACAGGGTCTCACCAAGTTGCCGAGACTGGCCTTGAACCTTCGATCCTCTGGCCTCGGCCTTCTGAGTGGCTGGGATTACAGGCGTGGACCATGCCCCGCTTGCTTGCGAGGCAAGCACTCTCCCAACTGAGCTATATCCCAGCCCTTTATCTCCTGTTCTTAAGCATTTATCGAGTATCTGTGCCCAACTCAGAAGGAAGACTTTTGGTTTAATCCAAGCAGAAACTGACCTCCAGCCTGCCTTTCTGGAACCACCATCCTGGCCTGTTGTACTTGGTGGGTTCAGGGTGGTGAATTTTTTTATTTTTCCCAGTACTGGGGATGGATCCCAGGGGTGCTCTCCCACTGAGCCACAACTCCAGCCCTTTATTTTGAGACAGGGTCTGTTTGAATTGCCCAGGCTGGTCTCGAACCTGCAACCCTCCTGCCTCAGCCTTCTGAGTCGCTGGAGTTATAGGCGTGCACCCCCACGCCTGGCCAGGGTGACAGATTGTCAATGCAGCGTCCTCTGTAGCTGAACAGAGGCCCGGACCCACAGTCCAGGGACCTGAAGGAGGGACTCCGACCTGGGAGCCCCATTCGACATAGGTACCGCTACCCGCAGGCTGGTGACAGGGTTACCATTGCACCATTGCAGGACTCACATTTCCTTGGGAGTCACGGCCATCCTTGCTCTGACCAGGTCCAGGGGGTAGGTGAGGGAAGCAGCGGTAGTTCCAGCCAGCGCACCAGCAAGGAGGCGAGGCCAAGGGGGCAGGGCCCTGGGGACAGGGAGGTACCACCCAGAGGGGGCTGTCAATGCACAGAGGCCTGGGGGGCGGAGGGGAGAGGGGGAGTGGAGAAAGTGAGAGGGGAGGAGGGAGGAGCACAGGTCCCAGGCTGCCTTTAAGGGTCTGCTGCGTGCCCTGGGATTTTGCGGTCTGCACTGCGGCTTCCCCTTCCCCCTTATATGCATGAATGAGTATGCACCTTCCCTAAGGCTCTGGGGGACACAGTGGCCTCCACCCCTGGGTTCTGAGTGGAAGGGGTCCTTTAGGCACCCAGCAAAGGAATGGGCGACTCCCCAGGGGCGCCCCCCAGGGGCCTGGCCTCACTCTCCGCGGAAGCCGTAGTAGCGGCCCAGGATGCGCTTGTACTCCTCGTGCGCGCTGAACTGGATGGCGGCGTAGGGCACCACGCGTACCATGGTGGCCGAGTTCCCGCGCCAGAGGCTGAGGAAGCCCTCATTGAGGTAGGTGAAGTAGAGGAGCCGGAAGGCCTCCTAGGAGAAAAGGGAGAGGTCAGTATCCCCCTGCCTCCTCTTGCACCTGCTTGGCAGGAAGAAAGTCCTCAAAGTGCAGAGGCTGGGCCTGGCTTCCCCATCCCAGCGAGCACTTCTGAACTTCCTTCCTTTCTCCCGCCCCCGCCCCACGTTTGAGGATGGAACCCAAGGCCTCTGCATGTCGGACAAGCGCTTATACCACAGCACTAAATCCCCAGCCCTTTATTATTTTGAATCAGGGTCTTGTGGAGGCAGGCCTGGACCATGCCATCCTCCTGTCTCAGCCTCCAGAGTGGCTGAGATTACAGGTATGCACCACTGCACCCAGCACCCAGCATATTTTTGCTGGTGTTGGTCTGGTAGTCTGTCTAGTGGTTAAAAAATATTCTTTATCTAGAAGGTAATTGTGTGTTTGACAATAAATCACACATGAAGAGAGGGAGGGTTGGGACTATCAGTGTCTGATCCCACCACCCCAAGAACATGGTAGGGTCTCTTGTTAAGTCCCAGGGTAGGAGGACAGGTGGCCCTGGCTCATCCCCTGAGGCTTCAGGGAGAGGCCTGCCTTGGTCAGATCAGAAACTGGCCTGGGGAGAAATAGGGCAGGGAATCAAAGGGAAAAGAAGCCCTCTGAAAAGCAGCTCTCCCAGACCACCCCGCCACCACTTCCTGCCAGCCCTGCAGGGCAATGGCAGCACCCCAGAGCCATCCGTGACCTAGTACTCACCTTGGCAGAAAATCTTTTTGAAGACACTGGAAGAAAAACAAAAGCACAAGAGAGACTATGAGATGTGAAGGCAGAAGCGCAGTCGAATGGCCTCCCCTCAGTACCAGGGTTGGGTCGGAGCTGGGGGAGGGCTACCAGCCCCTGAGAAGGCACTGCCCCTGGGGCATCCCCTAGCAGGGTCCCTCTTCTGTCCCTTCACTCCAAGGCTTGTCCCAGGCAGGGAAGTAGAATCAGTGCCCAACACCCCTGCACAGTGAGGGTCTCAGGGGGGGTGTGTGAGGATGACCCTCAGGGACCACTCAGCACCCCGACCCTGGACTTCAGTTCATCCAGTTCCCCGCATGGAAGGCGTCAGCTGTCAGTCCTGAGGGCCTCAGTCCAGCAGCCCTGGCTCTCTCAGTGCAAGACCTGGGGTCCTGTGTGGCATTTGCCATCTTCTGTCTGTCCCCCCTCCCGCCCCAGTATGAGTGTCCCTGACCCACTTCTCTCCTGGCCCCATGGCTGCCTGGCTGGCTTCCAGCTCAATGGTGCCCGTTGCCACTGGGGTTGTGGGGATCCTGGAGCTATGGCAAGCCATGAGGACCTCTGGGAAAGATCCAGAAATACAGGCCTCAAGGGTCACCAGGAGCCCCTGGTGTGGCCTGGCAGCTTCCCTTCCCCTGTCCCCTACTCCCTGCACCGCTCACTTGTGCAAGGTGCATGCCAGCCTCCTGATCTCAGAATGGCACCTCAGGTCCCAGCAGGGCACAGGGATGTCCCTGTGCCGAGGAATCAGCAGGGCAGCTGACAGGGCTGCACCTTGACTATGGGCCTGCCCCTCCCTCATGTCATTCCCTCTGTCCTCACACCAGCCCAGGAGGCTGATGTCAATGTCCCCATTTTCAGATGAGGAGACTGAGGCACAGTGAGGCTAGGGGACCGTTCAAGGCAGTGGGGAAGGCCTGGCTCAAGTCTGCGGCCAGCTCTAACTGTCCATAGAGAACCCTGTGGGTCAGGTCACTGCCCGGTCCTGGGCAGGAGCTACTAACCACTTGTAGAGGGACAGGCCTTGTCTTCAGAGGACCCTGTGGCTGTTCAGCTCCAATGAGGGAGGGGGATGGTTTCTTTCTGGCTTGAATTGTGTCACCCCAAAAGTTATTTCCACCTCCTCCACTTTGACAGTCTCTGTCAAAGTGACCTTACTGGGAAACACGGTCTTTACAAATGTGGTGGTGGTTAGGTGAGGTTACTGATAAGGGGCCCTAAATCCAATGGCCGATGTCCTCATAAGAAGAGAAAGCAGATACAGTAACACAGAGGGGCCTTGTGAAGATGGAGGCAGAGATTGGACAGCCATGGCCACAAGCTAAGAGATGTCTGGATCCCCCAGAGGGTGGAAGAAGCAAGAGGGATCTTCCCTGGAGCTTCTAGAGGGAGCACAGACCTGTCAAAATCTTGATTTCAGACTTCCAGCCTCCAAGACTGTGAGAGACTCAATTTCTCTTATTTTAAGCCACGGGGAGTGGTCCTTGTAATGCAGCCCCAAGAAACACGTGATTTCTAAGTGGATTTTAAAGAGGCATTTTTTCAAAACCATTTGAAGTAGTTTTGGGGCAGTGAAAGAAGGGAAGATGGTCACCTGGCAGCTCCATCACACACTGACAGATGGACAAACCTTACCTTGGAAGATGATTTTTGTTCGGTCCAGGGGAGCTACTGCTGTCTTGGCGAGAGCACCAGCCAGGGCACCGGACAGCAGGGAGCTGAGCACTTGCCTGTGGTCTCTCTGTGACAGAACACACGATCAAGGTCAGTGATCAAGGTCAGCAGAGAGCAGGCAGCTGTAGGGTCAGCTTGGCAGGAGACCTGCCAAAGGAAGTGCCTTCCTTCCACCCCCATCCAGGTCTGCAGATGCACAGCGACCTGAGTGTGAAGGCCCTGCTCCACCCTAGGCATGGCGAGGCTGGGCCAGGGTGGTGGGTTCAGGGCACACAGGACATAGGGAAAGCCTCCCAGGTGAATGTGACTGTCTGTGTTGGAGGCATTCTGCTGTCTGGGTCACCTATCAAGGCTCCTCATTTTCAGGCCTACAACTGGACTTCTGTATGGTACTGGAACTTGAACCCAGAGCTCACAGATGCTAGGCAAGCGCTCTACCTCTCGGTTACATCCCCAGTCCGTTTTATTTTGTTTTGAGGCAGGGTCTCACTAAGTTGCATAGGCATGGCCCTGAACTTGCAATCCTCCTGAGTAGCTGGGTTTACAGGCGTGTGCCACCATGCCCGGCACAGCACCAACTCTTTATATGAGGAACCTGGTGTCTGTGAACTGCAGCTCTTGAGTGATGCGAGCCATGCGGGGGATGCAGTGAGGTCACTGCACATGCTCAGTGGAAGCTGCCGCCTTTGGCCAGAGTTTCCAGGTCCTCTCTGTTGACTGACAGCTTATTCCCTGGAAAACTCAGTGCAAGCACTAAAAGCTTGATGTTTCAACAACATCTCCTCACGTGGAGCGATCCTGCTAATGACGAATGAGGCGGTGGAGCCGACAGCCAGAAGGTGGGCGACCCACACACAGCGTCCACATCGACCATAAATACAAGACGATGCTCAGCTCCTTTTTGGGGTTTCCTTTGTTTTTTGAGGTGGAGTCTCAGTGTATGGCCACATGGCAGGATCTGTCCAGCAGACCCCTCACCAGCGTGCAGAGGCAGCCATGCCTACATGTTCTTGACGTTCTGTTGGGCAGTCCACTAACCTCCGAGGGACAGGCTTGCCCTGTGCCTCAGCCCTGAGATGGTGACCTCACAGATGATGCTGGTGAATGAGTCTTCCTGCCCGTCTGGCACTCCAAGGTGACGCCTGGAATTCGGGGAAAGGTCAGGACTGCAGGGTGACGCCAGCTCAGCCTTTGTCCCTGTGGACTTTGAGAGCTGCCGGTGCAGGTGCCTGGTCAGGCCCTGGGAATGAGGACCTGGGGCTGGTCAGCCTGTATTGCAGGTTCAGCCAGGAGAACTCTACTGGGTGTCCTGGCTGCAGTGCTGGACGTGGACAGAGCTGATCCAATTTCTTTGAGAGGTGACATCTTCAATCAAAGTGCAGGTATCAGAGATGAACTTCGGAACTTGGAGTGAATCCCTCCCCCGCCCGGCTCCCCTCATTCTTCTTAACAGTACTGGGGATGGAACCCAGGGGTGCTTTTCCACTGAGCTACATCTGCAGTCCTTTTCTTTCCTTCCTTCCTTCCTTTTTTCAACAGGGTCTTGCTGAGTTGCCGTGGCCGGCCTTGCACTTGTGATTGTCCTGCCTCAGACTCCTGAGTCACTGGGATTCCAGGCCTGCGACTGCCCCCTCCCATTTTTTAGCATTCAAAAAGCTGAGGGTGAACATGGGTCCCAAGGCTCTCCCTCTGCCAGGCCACTGGGGAGAGGCTCTGGCTTCCTGCCAGCTGTGTTCATGTCACCAATGGGGCTTTCAGTGAAATAGAAAGCAGCCAGCGTCTTCCACCCCATGACCTCGTGGTGTCCCAGAGCAGCAGGAGCAGAGAAAGGGACCAGTTGCTGCGTGGCCCTTGCTGTCAGGAGCAGAGAAGGGGTGGTTTATAATGGGGTGCAGGAGTGAAGCTCCGGGAGGAAGGGGCCCAGTGAGAGCCACGGGGGTGGGGTCCCTCCCCTGCAGACCAGGAGGGGCCCAGGGAGGACGCCCCTCAAGGAGTCTGGGTCACTTGCCTTTGAAGAGACAGACGAGGGCAGGACGGCTTCGGCATCCTCACGCAGGCGCACCGAGCCTTCTTTCACACCATTACCCATCCCAGGCCTGCTCGGGACGGTAGGGACTCAGTCCTAGGTGAGAAGGAGTGAGTGGATAAGGTGAGATGTGGCGGATGGGCAACCACCCCCACTGAGGGCCAGCTTGAACCTGCGACCACCAGAATCAGAACTAAATACCCGCGGTCAGTCCTGATGGCCTTTTCCCAACCTGGTTTCTGCCTCCTTGCCAGGGAGAGGATGCCCTCACCTGAGTTCTGATGTTGCCATCCCCTGGGCTGATCTGGCTTAATCATTGACAAGGGCTTTTCTTGTCAATTCTCACATGTGATCATCACAAACAGTCTGTTTTCTTTTAACCTGGCACCAGCAGAGCAGCCAGACTCAGAGAGGTTAGGTGGCTGGCTGAGGTCACACAGCTAGAGGTAGAGACTATTGGCTGTGAATCTCTGCCATCACCTCCAGGGCATGGAGGCCAGGGGATTCACATGCCCAGAGTCACTCCACACCAGCGCCAATACCAGGCCAAGCAGCTGGCTTAGGTCCACTTGGATCAGAGTCTCCATCCACTGAAACATGTTTAGAAAATTATTCTTGGGCTGGGAATATGGCTCAGTTGGTAGCGTGCTTGCCTTGCAAGCATAAGGCCCTGGGTTCAATCCCCGGCACTGCCAAAAAGAAAAAAAAAAAAAAAAAAAGAATGAAAACTATTCTTTTTTCTATGGCACCTGGCTACCTGCTCTTTGTAGCCAAACATATAGTAAAAGGCCCTAATCCTTCAGGAGTTCTCCCTGGAAACCGACACTGACTCCTGGTGGAAGCCCATGCAAAATAATCGACTGTGGTTAGGATCCCAGCATCCAGTCCAGAGGGCTCCAGGGCAGAGGGTCTCCAGTGGACATCAGTGGCCTCTGGCTGCCCCCCAGTTCCACCCCCAACTCTGTGAACCCCAGTGGGACCCTCAGATCTGAGTACACAGGCATGGGTGGCACCTAGATTCGAGGTGCTGGGTCAGGAGGCCTGGGCTGGTGACACGGCCCCTTCTGCCAACATGGTGGTGTCTATCAAGTTGCCCTCGGGAGTAGGTTCAGCCAGTTGTTGTTCTCTGGCAGTGAACTTGTGTCCATCACCTGGGTCCCAGCCAAGTGCACCTCCCTCCTGTCCCTCCCACGGACTCCTGCTCCAGTTGTGTGATAAATACAGTTTCCCCAGGCAGGGTGTGCTGGGGCGGGCCATGCAGCTCAGGTCCTCCCTCAGCTGCACCTTTCCAGCTAGGCCTGCTCCTCTGTGAGCAGGAGGAGCCATCAGTCAAGGTCAAGGGCCTGCGGTGGAGCTCAGGGCAGACAGCTGAGACATGGCCTCAGTGTGGTGACGGAGACCAAGTCACCATGTGAGCCAGTGCAGAACTACATGAACGTGCTGAGGCTGGCTCTTGACACTTCAGGTGACAGACAGCTAAGGCTAATAGGGGGTCGTGGGGGGAGGTGCCTGCTATCATTTGGCTCTGGAATGTCCCCCAAAGCCATACGTTGAAGGCTTATTCCCAGTTGGTGGCACTATTGGGAAGATGGGGCCTAATGGGAAGAAGTTAGGTCATTAGGCATGCCCTTGAAGGAGATACTAGGACCATGGTCCGTCCTCTTGTTGTTTCCAGCTGCGGGGCGGCGAGCTGCTTTCTCTGCCAAGTGCTCCTGCCATGATGTACTATCCCGTCACAGGTCCAAAGCAACAGGGCCAAGCAACCATGGATGCAAACTGGAGCCGTAAGCCAAGTAGACCTTTCTTCCTTATAACTGGATCAGCTCATGGTTTGGGGTTTTTTTTTGTTTGTTTGTTTTAAAGTTGATAAACTGACTTTATTAACATGAAAACATTTCTAACCAAAAGACACCAAGAACAGCCATGTGAATAAACAAGCAAAGGACTCATACCCAGAATATACTTTTTAAAAACTCAAAACCAATTAAATAAAAAACACTAACATTATTTTTAAGTAGGAAAAAATTGAACAGAGATGTCACAAAGGATGATACTCGAATAGCTAATAAACATATAAGAGGAACCCAACATTATTATTTGTCTGAGATTTTTTTTCCATATTGGGGATTTAACCACTTTACCACGCACTGTACCAATGATCTACATCCTGTGTGCTTTTTATTTTTCATTTTGAGACAGGGTCTTGCCAAGTTGCTGAGGGCCTTCCTAAGTTGCTGAGGCTGGCCTCAAACTTGTGATCCTCCTGCCTCCACCTCCTGAGTCACCGAAATTACATGGCAAGCACCATCACACCTGGCTATTTGGTAATATTTAGAAGCCTAAATAAATGCTTGTCCTATGACCCAGTAAATTCACATCTAGGTATAAATCTAAGAGAAAGTGTATATTCCACAGAAAGTATATTTTCAAGAATTTCCATAGCAACCTTATTAATAACATGCAGAAGCTGAAAACAAACCAAATGTCTACTAAGAAAATAATTGATAACTAAATTGCTATACTTTTGTACAAAAGAGCACATACTAAGCTGCAATAACCAAGAAAAATGCTCCAGATTAACCACAAATGTTGGTTAACCTCTACATTGAGTGAAAGAAGCCAAGCACTGAAGTTAGTGTGTTGGCTTGGGGGTGTAACCAAGTGGGAGAGCATGTGCTTAGTATGAGCAAGGCCCTGGATTTCCAAAATGCAAAATAATAATATTTTAGGAGGAGTATATGTACTATTTAAGATTTATAGGAAATTCAAGAATGACCAAAATGGATCTGGGATGATAAAAGTAAAAATAGTGGATATTCCCAGGAAGAGGGTAAGGAGTAGGATTTACTGGGTAGAGCAGGCAAGAATATTCTTAAACGATGGAATCTTCTAATCCTGGGTGTAGGTGGTGGTATGTAACCAGAGCCATTTCAAATGAGAAAAATTCATTGAATATTTAATACTTGTGCACTTTATTGTTATTATTTCAGTTTAAAACACTTCAATGCAGTGTTTTCCCATTTGCCTGCACCGTACTGATACCCCACATTCCCCACCACATCCTCAGTCTATCAATGTTCTACCCCATTAATGGGAGCACAATTCTCTCCTAAACTTTCATTCATTTTATTACATGCTGACTGAACAGAATGATTCCAAAGGAAAAAACTTTTATCCAATATATACAAACTTTCCTTTCTTACAACAGAAAAGTCCGTAAGTCCAAATATCTTCTGCACAGTTCATGTCATTGTTTCAAAAAGAACTGTTACACCAATAAGGCGTTCAGACCGAAAAGCTGTCCTTGAGATTTTATTAAGCAGTGCCTTCATTCACCCAACACTGAATACATGGCCTTGGCTGAGACCATCTCTTTCCTTTATGCCCTGCTATTGGAAGATCACAGATACATGCAATGCTTCCAGATATAATGTTACCTTGTTTCTCCTAATAACTAATTTGTTCCTATGACTCAACTGGTTCACTTACATTCAAAGCCATCTAGTACTAAGCTAGCTACCTTATTCAGAGGCTTACAGTGAGGCTCCACATTCTACCTCCATAGTCTAAAGATAATGAATGAAACTTGTATCCAACATCTTTCAGTAACTTAAATCTGCCTACCCCTTCCTTAGGAGGTTTAATGAAATAGCCTGAGACCATAGGGCTTTGCAGACCATCTCAGTAAGCATGGATGCTTATTCCATGTGGAACAGAACATGTTCCCAACCTCACACCCGCCACATTTTAAAACATACCTCTTTTTGCCAAGACCGAATCAACCAAATTTTTCACTTCCAACACTCTTGCAAAAATTATATTCCAAAAATTAACCCATGAAAAGTTGCACGGCATCACTGGGAAAAGAATTAGATTAATTTAAAAAGCCCACAACCACCTTTAAACTGAAAATGGTCATAAGAAAGATGGAACAGGAAAGCAGAGCTATAGGACAGTATTCAAGGCATGGATTCCAGTCCCAGTTCTGGCTCAAGGACAGGTGTGTCCATGGACAACATACAAAATACTTACGAATTCCCCATGTATGATGTGCTATATGAACAGGCTGTATAAAATGACTTCTTAGGCAAGTAGAGATCAATTGCTCTATGATTACAAAAAATATTTTTGTAAGCTGGGCGTGGTGGCGCACGCCTATAATCCCAGTAGCTTGGGAGGCTGAGGCAGAAGCCTCAGCAACTTAGTGAGGCCCTAAGCAACTCAGTGAGACCCTGTCTCTAAATAAAATACAAAATAGGGCTGGGGATGTGGCTCAGTGGTGGAGTGCCCCTGGGTTCAATCCCCAGTACCAAAAAAAAAAAAAAAAAAAAAAATTTTTTTTTTGTAAAACAAAGAGTGATTGGAATAGTTAGGTGGGTAAAGCAGTGAAGAGAATAAATGTGCCTAAGAACAACATCTAAGTTTCCTCTAAGTAGAGGGCAGAAAATACTAGTTTGTTTCTTTAGTAGAAAAAAAAAATGAAGAAATACTATGATAATATTTTGGGTCATCTTTCCCAAATTCTTTTAAGAGAAGATTTTTCTGCTCAAGGTTTTCTTCAGGGCAATTTTGACATCCTTGTTCCTCAAACTGTAGATGAATGGATTGCACATGGGTACCACAGCAGTTTAGAACACGGAGGACACCTTTCCCTGGCCCAGGGGCAAGATGGAAGGTGGTTTGAGGTACATACAAGCTCCTGACCCAAAGAAAAGGGATACCACAATAATATGGGCACTGCAGGTACTGAAGGCTTTTGACCTGCCCTCAGTGGAGCTAATGTGAAAAAAATGAAACCGTAAGAAATAAAAAATGGTAACAATGGGCGCCCTGATGGCAATGGCCACCACAATGAAGACCACCAGCAAATGTGCCTAAGAGTTATTGCAGGACAGCTCAAGGAGGGGAATGATGCCACACAGGTAGTGACTGATGAGGTTGTGTGAACAAAAGGTCATAAACATTAAACCACAGTCCCCAAAATGCCCACCCCATAATCACCCCACAAAAGGAGTAAGCACCCTGGGGCGGAGACAAGGTGACCGTGCACAGCAGTGATTTACAGATGGCAGCATAGGGCTCCTAAGCCACTGCTGATAGGAGGTAGGATTCAGAAAAGACAAACAGAAGGAAGAAAACTGAGTCATACACCCTGCATGGGAAGTGGTGCTCTTCCTTGACACAAAACCTACCAGCATTTTAGGAGTGAGGGTGGTGGAGTAACTGAAATCAACAAAAGACAAGTTGAGGAGAAAAAAAGTACATGGGAATCTGCAGGTGTGAGCTCAGCCCAATGAGCATGATCAAGCCCAAGTTCCCCACCATGGGGACCACGCAGAAATCGAGAAACAGGAAGAAGATGGAGATCCGAGTCCTGGCTGGTCCATTAAGCCTTCAAGGATGAACTCTGTCACAGAAGAGGAGATCTCTGCAGCCACTCTCCCCTAGGAGGGTCCCTTTCCAGGTGGAGTCGCACTGCCGCCCACCTGCTGCTCTCTACCGGCTCCCATCCTTCTCTTCCATAAAGATGCAAATGGTCGGTTTCAGAGGCCTTAGACCACAGAAGGCTAGCTCCATTCCTTGGGGCTCAAGGTGAGGCTGAAGATCATGGTGGGAGAGTGTGGCAGAGGGAAGCAGCTCACATTGTAATCAGAAGGTAGAGAGAGAGTCTCCGTTCTTGAGATGCAACGTGTGCACCCCACAGCCACACCCCAACTCTAGCCTCCTCCGGTTACACCCGATCACTTCAGTTACCACTTGGTTTTTTTCATCTCGTGTTTTTTGTCACAGCAAAGGAGATGTGACCAATAGGGCCTATTGGGGGCTGAACAGTGGCTCCCAGGACAGGCCCACTGGGAACCATGAATGGGATGCTACTTGGTAAAAGGGGTCTTTGCAGAGTTATTCAGATGAAGTCATCCTGGATTAGGGTGGGCCCTAAATCCAATGATTAAGTGTCCTCGTCAGAGACAGAGGACGGTTGGGACCAGATCTGTCTGCAGAGCCG
Source organism: Glaucomys volans (assembly GCA_020662805.1). NCBI lineage: Eukaryota > Metazoa > Chordata > Mammalia > Rodentia > Sciuridae > Glaucomys > Glaucomys volans. The sequence continues at coordinate 52,510 of JAJEJO010049193.1, forward strand.
CCTGCTCCCATTCTGATTGCCTCCAAAGCCTCATGACAGTAGGAGGACCCTGGCCTCTCAAACACCTGCTACCCGCCCTTCTCTAGAGCAAGAGGGCCCTGGGCTCAGCACCAGCATCTGAAAGTGCAAGAGATGAGTCATTGGCTTGCGGTGCTGGGATGGAACCCAGGGCCTCATGCATGCTGAGCCACCTCCACTTGCCACTGAGCTACCTCCCTGATACTCTACCCTTTTTTTTTTTAAGAGACCAGATCTTACTATGTTGCTCAGGCTGGCCTCAAGTGATTCTCAAGTGACTCTCCTGTGACAGTCTCCCAAGTAGCTGTGACTATAGGCTGTGTTCTCTGGCACAGGAACACAACGGGGATGAAATATAACTGCTGAGTCACAAGTGCAGTCTTGGGTGATGGGACTCTGGACACGCTACCCTAACACTTGGTACCTTGTCATTTGAGGAAATGGCATCATCAGGAAGGTCACTCGCCTCTTCCCCTCACCCTGTCCCCTGAAGCAGGTCATAAAACCCAGGAAGGAATTTCTCTGACTTTCCCCTAAAGCAAATCATAAGACCCTCACATGACAGGTGCCCTCCCTGTACCTGGAAGGAAGGAGCCAAGGACACAGATACGCCCAGAAGATTCTGAACTAACAAGCCTTGCTAAGCTCCCCACTCCCCAGTCCACTACTACCTGTTGTGGATCATACCCTGTTGCCTGTCAATCATGCCTGTCCATGACTGTCCACTCTTCCTCAAACCTAGCACAGGTTTATCCATTTTGGGGGAAATATTCATTTCCTAATGACGGCTCCAATGTCACATAAAATTCACAATAAATAGCCGGATGTGGTAGTGTATTCTTGTAATCCCAGCTACTCAGGAGGCCGAGGTGGGAGGATCACAAGTTTGAGGCCAGCCTGGGCAACTTACCGAGATTCTGTCTTAAATTACAATAAAAGGCTGTGGATGTAGCTGAGTGGTAGACTGCCTGCCCTGCATGCTTGAAGTCTGGGACTCAATCCCTATACCACACAAAACCAAACAAAATAAAAAGGGCTGTGGATACAGCTTAGTGGTCGCGCACTGACACAGCATGTATGGGGTGCTGGGAGGCAGGGAGGGATTAGGCCGGGTGTACAAGTTGGCTCCTAAAAATCATTTTTGTGACACACAGCATGTCCATGGGCAGGTCTCTGGCATTCAGCCTGGGTGCTCATCTGTTTCTGTATCCTGGGTCTAGATTTCCTGGAACAGTAGCACTTAATCTCGGTGTCCCAGCCTCCTTCCTTAGCTCAGGAACATCCCAGGACCAGCAACGAGGTCCACAAAATTATTTCTGTCAATATTTACCCTAAAAGATGTCCTGGCTGCTGCTCAGTTGAGAGCTCGCTGCCTTGGGACTCAATCCAGAATGGAATCCGCTTTCCAGTTGAATTCACATTCCTCAAATTCACCATGCAAGTGGAGCTACCTCTCCAGAGAACCGCCTGCTTTGCTTCAGGCAGTGAGGAAGAGCAGGTGCCATGAGAATCAATATGGGGCACAGATTTGTGTGAGGGGCCAGGGTGGCATCTGGCATTGTTCCTTAAGGGCTGGGGTGTAGCTCAGTTGCAGATTCCTTGCCTAAAGTGTAAGAAACCCTGGGTTCCATGCTCAGTACCCCCCTACCCTCCCCAAATCAGATAAAATGTCACACACATTGCTTTGGCAATCAGAATACCGACAGGGTGAAGCTCAGTGGTAGAGAGCTTGCCTAGCATGTGTGAGGCGCTGGGTTCCATTCCCAGCACCATGTCCAAAACAAAAGCGTGGGCAAACAATATGGAAGATCTTAAAGGGTTTAAAAATCCAACTTCAATGTGAGCAGCAGGCCCTCTGCTGGGTGTATACTGCTAGAGTTTGGCTCTTCAGTGTTCTCCAGCCAGGCATGGTGGCCCACACCTGTAATCCCAGCACTTGGGAGGCTGAGGCAGGAGGATCGAGAGTTCAAAGCCAGCCTCAGCAACTTAGCAAGACCTAAGCAACTCAGTGAGACCCTGTCTTTCAATAAAATATAAAAAGGGCTGGGGATGTGGCTCAGTGGTTGAGCACCCCTGGGTTCAATCCTTGGTACCAAAAGAAAAACTTCAGTGTTCTGTAAAGCTTGTGAAAGGCGTGGACTCCAGCATGGAGCTGTTGGGAGGTGGTTGGACCTTTAAAAGGTGGGGCCGAGTGGGAGGTCTGCAGGATTTTGGGGGGCAAGCCCTTTAAAGTTGCACTGGGACGAGGCCCCTTCCCCTCTCTCTCCTTTGCATGGTGGCCATGAGGTCATCAGGGCCTGAAAGCAGTGCATCTGCCCATCGTAACGAACCTTATCTCAGCTCCTATAAGTGGACTATGACTTGTTATCAGGTAACGGAGAGCTGCCTCTATCCAGGGCATGAAATCACTATCGCATAAAGATAGCTGCGCGCCCGGTTCACCCACCGCAGCATTAGTCATAACGGAAACGACCCAATGTGGATCCATGGGTGAATGGATAAAGAAATGATGGTGTGTATACACAATTGAGCATTAAAAAGGAGATCCTGCCATTTGTGACCACGTGGATGAACCTAGAGGCCATTACACCAATGAAATAAGATAGGCACAGACAGAAAAATGCCACATGATCTCGCTTATGTGTGTTTAAAAATCAATTACATAGAAAGAGAATGAACTGGTGGTTACCAGGGTGGGGCAGTCAGGGAAAGTTGGAAGATATAAATCAAAAGGTACAAAGTTGCTATGTGTAGAATAAATAAGTCTAGAAATCTAATGTACAGCAATAATAATATTGCTAATAATATCCTAACACATATTGCTGATTTACTGAGAATATGCTTTAGGTACTCTTCCCACACACATATAAAAAGTAACTACACGGGATGAAGGATATGAAAATTTTCTTGACTTGTAGTAATCACTTCATTCTATACATACACATTGTGTTAAGCAATACTCAGTGGCACAATCCTATAATTCCCTCCAGGATCCCAAGTTCAAGGAGAGTCTAGGCAACTTAGCCCTGTCTCAAAAGTAACAACAACAACAAAAGTTGGGGGAATGGCAATAGCTCAGGGTTAGAGTGCCTGCCTAACATGTGGAGGGCCCTGGGTTCATTCCCAATACTGTAAACAAAACAATGTTGGGCCAGGTACGGTGGCACACACATGTAATCCCAGTTGGCTTAGGAGGCTGAGGCAGGAGGATGGAAAGTTGGAGACCAGCCTCAACAACTTAGCAAGGCCCTAAGCAACTCAGTGAGACCCTATCTCTAAATAAAATATGAAAAGGGCTTAGGATGTGGCTCAGTGGTTAAGCACCCCTGAGTTCAATCAATTCTAGGTACCCAAAACAGCAACAGCAAAAAAAAACACAAAGCATATTGGGACCTGGGGGTGTAACCTAGTGGCAGAACATGTGTTTAGAATACACAAATCCTGAGTTCAACTGCTGGAACCAAAAAAAAGTTGAATTCCATAAATACATACAATAAAAAAATACTGTATTTTAGCCAGACATGATGGCATATGCCAGTAATTCCAGTGACTTGGGATGCTGAGGCAGGAAGGAGGATTGTAAATGCAGGGCCAGCCTGAGCAACTTACTGAGGCCCTGTCTCAAAATGAAAAAAATAAAAAGGACTGGGGATGTAGCTCAGTGGTTAGGCGCCCTGGGTCCCATCCCCAGTAGCAAAAAAAAAAAAAAAAAAAAAAAAATCTCTCAGAGAAACTAGCAGACCCCACCTTGAGCCAGTGATCAAGGTCAGCAGCACCAGGGAGAGACAGACAGATGGCATGGACTCCAACCCCAAGCTCTGAGGGCACAGCTTCACTTCTGTGGGATTTCTGCCCAAGAACATCTCACTCTAACCATGGGGAGACATCAGGTTGGTGGTGGAGGCGCTTCTGAACAATTGAACCATTCCTCCCGCACAGTCAAGGCTGAGGTCCGGGCAGAAAAACCGAGCAGCAGTCCTAGGTTAATGGAGACTAAGGGGACACGGGAACTACGTGCATTGTGGCAGGCCGGACCAGCGCCAATACTGGGGCAGGAAACACCGCAAACCTACGTGAGGTCAGGAGAGCTGTCCCTAGTGTCACATCAGTGCTGCTTGCAGGCTTCAATCATTAAGTCATGGTGATATGAGATGTCACCACTGTTAGCAGCTGGGTAAAGGGCACACAGGGACTCTCGATTATTTTTGCAGCTTTTCTTACTTTGTTTATTGGTTTGTTTGTTTGAGTACCAAGGATTGAACTCATGGGTACTTTACCCCAGGAATATATCCCCAGTCCTACTTTTAAAATTTTGAGACTGGGTCTCATTAAATTGCCCAGGGTGGCCTGAACCTGTGATCCTCTTGCCTTGGCCTCCCAAGCCACTGGGATTACAGGCATGCATCACCCAGCCCTGCTCTTACTTTCTTTATTTTATTTTTTTTTCAAGAGACGGTGTCTCACTGGGCATGGTGGCACACACCTATAATTCCAGCAGCTCAGGCGGCTGAGGCAGGAGGATAACAAATTCAAAGCCAGCCTCAGCAAAAGTGAGGCCCTAAGCAACTCAGCGAGACCCTGTCTCTAAATAAAATACAAAATATGGCTGGGAATGTGGCTCAGTGGCCAAGTGCCTATAATTCCAGTGACTCAGAAGGCTGAGGCAAGAGGATTACAAGTTTGAGACCAGGCTTGTGCAACCTAGTGAGACCCTGTCTCAAAAAAAAAAAAGGTCCAGGGGCTGATGGCCAATGGTAAAGTGCCTCTGGGTTCAATTCCTAGCACCCCCCCTCCAAGAAAAAAAAAAATGGAAAAGAGAGACAGGGACTCACTTTGTTGCCCAAGTTGGAGTTGAACTCCTAGGGCCAAACAATCCACCCCCCTCAGCTTCCTGAGTAGCTGGGAGTTCACAAGTACACCACCCTGGCCAACTTTCAGGGGTTTTTTGCTGCTAAAATTATTTCCAAATACAAAGTTAAAAAAAAAAAAAAAAAAAAAAAAAAAACGCTCGGAGAAAACCAGCAGCTTCCAGGCCATGCCAAGAGTCTCCAGGATACGCATTTCAGATTCTCTGGCCACGATGGGACTGGCCTGCTGACCTGGCTCCTGTTGGTCCAGTCGGCTTCTCCAGAGCGCAGTCCTGAGGGCCACTGGGGGGTGACTCTGAGCCAGCACGGCTATGCCCAGGCTCAGCGCAGAGGACTGGGGGCAGGTGCCAGCCGCATGGGCAGCTTCTTACAGGGGCTGAGCACTGCCTGGTTCCCGAGACCGTCACCTTCCTTGGAGGGGCCCACACCCCCTGGCCAGCTCCTCTCCTTGACAGGGGCTTTTGGAGCCAAGCAGCTGCCAGGTATGGGGCAAAAGCCTTCACCCAGGGCCTCCCTCAGCCTCTGCACTTTGGGGTGAGGTCAGGGCAAAGACACACATTTTAAAAATATATATTATTTTTAGTTGTTGATGGACCTTTATTTTATTTATTTATCTATTTTATTTATTTATTTGTTTGTTTATTTATTTACATGTGGTGCCGAGGATGGAACCCAGGGCCTCACACGTGCTAGGCTAGCGCTCAACCACTGAGCCCCAGCCCCAGTCCAAAAGACGCACCCTTAACACGGGGCACAACACCACCTATTATTTTTTGACTCCCTCTGCCCTGGCACTCTCATTTTTGGCCAGCCTTAACTAAGGAGGATCCTGGAACCAAGCTCTGCAGATCCCAAGGGACGATGGTATGATTATTATTCCACCATTATTGTCAACAGAGCTCCAAGCTTTGTTTGGGTTTTGCCAGTTATTCCCCAAATCTCCTTTGCTGTCCCAGGACCTGGTCTAGGACCCCACACTGCGTTTAGGAGTCACACGGCCAGTGCAGTTGGTGACACTGAGGCTGAGGCATTGCAAATTTGAGACTAGCCTAGGCAACCCAATCTCAAACAACAACAACAACAACTAAGAAAGAATAAAAACGGGGGCTGGGGTGTGACTCAGTGGTAGAGCACCCCTGGGTTCAAACCTTAGTACAAACAAAAGTCACATTGCCCATCTTCCCTGGTCCGTCACATCTCGTTGGCCTTCCCTCATGGCTGTTTTACAGGTGGGGATAATGAGGCAGCCAGAAGTCATAGTGTCCCAGTAACTGCTGGCCAAGCTGGACTGAGGACAACGGGGATCGTGATCAAGCTGTAGACTGGGGTGCCATGGCTGCTCGTTTCTCCCTTCTGGTGAAGTACTGTCTCCCTGCTTTGCAATGAGACACAGAGAAGTTTGGCCAAGTCTGAGGGCTGAGGGAACTCAGGTCCCAGTGCGAGGCTCCAAAGCCATGGCTCTGTCCTTCTCCAGAGCCCTGCCCCCACTGGGCAGCCCACAGCCACCAAAGCCAGGCTCAACAGGCCATCATCTCCTGAGTTGCTAGAGAGCCATGAGCCCCTTAATCAAGGCTGCATTTAACCCAGAGGAAGAGCCAGTCCAGGGCAGGCGGAAGTCTGGCTGCACAAGGATGGCAGCTCACAAAGCTGGGCAGACACACACACTCTGGGAAAGGATGACACCCTGGCCTTGCGATACCGAGGCACAGGAGGAGACCAGATCATGAGCAAGGCAGAGAAGCACAGAGGATGAGGAAAAACAGTCCTGGGGCTCCTGGGCTCAGTGTCGCCAGACACAGGCTAGGTTGGCAAAAGTTGAAAATGCTGACGGGACATCAGGGTGGGAAGAGCAGGGACTGACTTGAACCTTGGCCGTAGCACCCAAGCCTCTCTTTCTGGACTTGAGGCCTGTGGAATGTGCCCCAGGACCTTTGAGGCTGTGATTCCCCAGCAACAGCCTATTAGGTCTAGTGAACAATGACACATGGTGAGACTTGATAAAGTAAATAAAAATGGCATCTGAGTGCTGGGTGTCTAGCTCAGTGGTAAAGTGCTTCCCTAGCAAGCACAAGGCCAAGAACGTCAATTTGCATCAGTACCAAACATACATGGACTTTTTCTTTTCTTTTTTTTGGAACCAGGAATTAAACTCAGGGACACTTGGCCACTGAGCCACATCCCAGCCCTATTTTGTATTTTATTTAGAGACAGGGTCTCACTGAGTTGCTTAGGGCCTCGCTAAGTTGCTGAGGCTGGCTTTGAACTCGCAATTCTCCTGACTCAGCTTCCCAAGTCACTTGAGCCTCCCAAGTCACTTGTCTTTTCTTTTTTACAGTCCTGGGGATCGAACACAAGACCGAGTGCATGCTGGGCAAGTGCTCTACCGCTGAGCTGCATCCCCAGCTCTTTTTATTTTATTTTGACTTGGGGTCTTGCTAAGTTGGGCCTCAAACATGGGATCCTCCTGTCTCAGCCTCTTATGTAGCTAGGATTACAGGTGTACACGACCATACCCAGCCTAATAAACCTAAATTGAATGAAAAATAGATCCAGTCAATTCACATGGGAAACTGTCTGTCATAGGTCCTATTATTGGGGTGTTGCTTCCTCTCACCTGGTTAGCCCACACATTCCTTCAGCACCTGCTGCCAGGCTGGCCATACCTGTCATCCCTCTGGTTCCTTGTAGGTCCAGCTGGTAGAAAGGCCTACCCTGGCCACCTGATCCTTCCTACAGGAGTGTGTGCAAATGACAAGTCTGGGTGGAGCCATTTCGCCAGGAGGCCCCTGAGTCCTTGAGCATGGTCACAGCGCAGGAAGGAAGAAGGGCATATGCGGTGGGCTGGTCCTGCTCCCCTCCCCACTCTGGTCACTGTGAGTCACCCAGTGGGTGAGGCCCTTCTCATCCCCAAACCCTGAGCCTTGGAGTGCAGTCAGTGCCTCCTACCCCTCAGTCACCTGCCTTAGGAGCAGCTGTGCATAAACCTGAAGGCAGACTCACAGTCCGAGATTAGCTCTGCCCTTCGACAGGTGGGTGCCCTCAGGCAGATGCCCCAGTTCCCAGGAGTCTCAGCTTCCTGAGTTGAACCTGCAGTGCCCACCTTGCGACCAATGAACCTGTACATAGAACACCTTCTCCAGACTCCACATGGCCACCTGTCACCTAGCACTTGCTGGGACAGGGATGTGGAGACACTGGTGCCCTCAGGCACCGGGGAGGTCAAATGGGGAAGATGCTTGGAACTCACTCTGGAGGGTCTTCAACAAGTTCAACAGCTGTCACATGACCCAGAAATTCCACGCCTAGGTAGAAAGCCACAAGGGACACACAAAATTTGTACATGAGCATTCACAGGAGCACGAGGCACAACAGCCAGAGGGGACCTGGCCCGGATGTTCATAGACAGTCTGGTGCTCTTGCCTAACACGTGCAAAGCCTGGGTGCAAACTCCAGTTCTGGGAAAAGAAAAAAAAACACACCTCAAACACATGGGGCTGTGACTCAGTGATACTGTGTCTGCCTTGTATGTTCAAGGCCCTGGGTTCTATCTCCAGCGCTGGAAAAAAAAAAAAAAGGATTTATTTCACTTTATAGTGTAAGTTATATTTCAATTAAAAAATGTTTAAACAGTGAAAACAAATGGACAAAATATCCTTCCCAAGCTGGGCACAGTGGCACACACCTGTAATCCCAGTAGCTTGAGAGGCTGAGGCAGGAGGATAGGAGTTCAAAGGCAGCCTCAGCAACAGTGAGGCCCTAAGCAACTCAGTGAGACCCTGTCTCTAAATAAAATACAAAATAGGGCTGGGGATGTGGCTCAGTGGATGAGTGTCCCTGAGTTCAATCCTGGTACAAAAAAAAAAAAAAAAATCCTGCCCAGCCAGGTACAGTGATACATGCCTATAATCCCAGCTACTTGAGGGGCTGAGGCAGGAGAATCTGAATTCAAGGCCAGCATTGGCAATTTAATGAGACCCTGTCTCAAATAAAAATAACAAGCACTGGGATGGTAGCTCAGCGGTAGAGCACTCCCAGTGCCCGTAATGCAAAAACAAAACAAAAACAAAACCGCTAATAACAACAACAAAAACACCAACAACAAAAACCTCTGCCCAGTTGCTTATTCCCAGGCCAACTAACCCTGAGGAGGGCCAGGCCATAACACTGGTGATTCCCAGGGGACCGGGATGAATGGGCTCAGGCGACTGACTTGCTCCTACTCATGGAGGACACCAGCTGATGGTTTTGGCAGAGAAGGTGCTTAAGCTCCTGGAAGGCTGGCCACGTGCAGTGGACATCCTGGCACCTCTGGAGAGAGCATCCCAGGCTCTCTACTACACTCACTCTATAGTCACCATGATGACGATGGAGCTGACCCTCCCTTTGATTTGAGGGTGGCTCAGATGAGCCTCATTGGGCAGTCAGAGCTCACACTCTTCTGGATTCAGGGTGCTGGACCCAAAGACAGGTCTGGAGTTTTGAGAGACCACCAGACCACAGAGGTCCTCCTTCTCCAGGGAAGGGGCAGTGGGTAGGGTTCTGAGTGGGGTCCACAGAGAGCTGCAGGCAGAGCAAGGCCAGAGGGGGAAGGTGAATACAAACAGATTGGGGTGCTCACAACCTGTGGTGCTGGAAGAACCTGGAGGGTGCCAGAAGCACCTGGACTTTTCCATCTTGGAGCTTGGAATGAGCTTCTGTCACTTGCACCTCCCAGGTCCTAACTCACATGCTGCGCTGGGGTGCCTATTTCCCTTATTTTCCTGTCACATCCTGTACTGTACCTCCAACCATATATGATGATGCTCTCATCCTGGGAGGCCCAGCCTCCTCAAGACCTCACTGGGCCCAGGGTCGGGGTGCAATCCCAGTTGGCTCGGGAGGCTGAGGCAGGAAGATGGCTTCAAAACCAGCCTCACAACTTAGCAAGGCCCTAAGCAACTCAGGGAGACCCTGTCTCTAAGTAAAATACAAAAAAAAGAAAAAAAAAGAAAAAAAAAAAGGCTGAGGATGTAGCTCAGTGGTTAAGCACCCCTGGGTTCAATCCCCAGTACCAAAACCAACCAAATAACAAACAACAACAACAACAAAAACTCACTAGGTACCTTTCTACAACACTGGAGCTTTCTAGACTAAAATACAGGTGCCATGTCTCCCTGGGAAGTTAGATGAGAACTAGGAACCAGGTACAGATCACAAGAATGGTGTTCAGACAAAGACCCCAAATAACGAACTTTGATCTTTTACAGACTATTTTTTTTGTTTTAATTCTTTAAAATTGTCAATGGACCCAATACCATCTATTTTATTTTATTCACTTTTTTTTGGTGGTGCTGAGGATCGAACCCAGTACCTCACACATGCGAGGCCAGTGCTCTGCCACTGAGCCACGATCCCAGCCCCATCACATGCTATTTCCTGTTGAGTCCTCCTAGGTGGAAACATCAGGAAAATCTGAACTTGGGACATGAGATCTCTGTACCAGCTGTGGCAGGAAAACTTCCCAAGTTCTAGGAACACGGTCTGGAAGCAAGTTCACTGTCTTGGATGAAGCAAGACAAAGCCGCTTCTTGCTCAGAATGGGGTGTTTTTCTGCAAGCCCCAAACTGCAGCGGCTGCACGTGCTTGACCATCCTCACACACACACCCCGTACACGTGTACCCTATTCCATGGGGAGCCCCCACCACCCCTGGTGCACAGCTGCAGGCTCCACCCTATGGGACGCAGGAAATGTTTGCACAACCCAGAGGGTGCAGTCACTGGGTGGATGGAGTTTACAAGCAGTCTACAAGGAATCCTGTAATCTGTGTAAACAGAAGCCAATTAACATCCTATCTGCCAGTCAATAAAGGCTGTTTTCTTTTCCAGTTAATAGGCATTAACTCCTGCCTAAGTGATCCTGGGGCATCTTACATAATGGTTGGTCCCTGATAACCCAGATGATTGGCTGCCTCGCAGACAGCCCATTTCTCCCTGCGGTTCACTTCTGGGTGTGCCTTTCAGACCAACTTCAGTTACCTGAAACCCTTGCTACCATCTCTATCAGACATTCGAGTCCCGAAAGAGTCAGAAAATTCTGTGGTCAATCGCTGTCCTCTGTTCTTACAGACTGCCACCATATCTGTCACCAGACGCCCTTGGATGTTATCTGAAACAAAACGGGGCACTGGATGGTATTCAGACCCTTCTACTCAGAAGGTGCACTTTGTACCTGATCCTCATCCCCAAAGCCCTCTGTTCCTGCCACATGGGGCCCAGCAGGGTGCTCTGCACCTGGTCAGCCTTCAACAATTATTTGCCAGATGAGGATGAGTGAGTCAGTGCCCTGGTGTGCTGAAGTCTGCTCTGGCTGTACTCCCACGTGCTGCGCTTCCTCTGTGTCCTTCAAAGCCTGTCCTAAGTGTTCCTGTCTTATCTCCCCCAAAGTTAGCTGCTTTGTCCAGCGTGGCACACTCTGTGATTCTCTGTTGCACTCTGACAGACCACTTTTGATTTGCTTCCCCACTGGACTGGAATGCATGGGCCTGAATCATGCTCAGTGTCTCTCCCTAGCAAGCAGCAAGCTTCATGACACCCACATCCAGGTGCTGAGGCCTCAGTCATTCTTACATGGTGCAAGAAGGTCCTCTTAGCTGGCTGCAGGGGTGCACACCTGTAATCCCTGCTATTCAGGAGACTGAGGCAGGAGGATCACCAAGTTTGAGGCTAGACTGGGCAACTTTGAGAGACCTTGCCTCAAAATAAAATAAAAAGGGCTAGGGGTGCAGTTCAGGGATACAGCACTTGCCTAATATGTGCAAGGCCCTGGGATCAAGCCTGAGAGCCACAAAAACAAAACAAAAATGAAAACAACAACAAGACCTACTGATCATCAAGTATGTCAAAACTCACTGCTGTTCTCTATAACCTCTGACCCTGCCATCTGAGGTTCAATGTCCCTTGGCTGTGATCAATGTGCTCTGGGCAGCTGGAACTACTTGTAACACTCAAACATGTGCATGCAGCCTCTGGTCTCTTGCCTGGGCAGCCTCTAAACCCCAGACCTGCCTGTTCTTCAAAGCTCCATTCAAAAGCACCATATCCCCTTCCGAGCCCAAGGTCTCCCCACTTTCTTCTTTTTCTTTTCTTTCTTTCTCCCCCCCCCCCCCCCGTATTAGGGATTTAACTCGGGGGCACTGAGCTCCATCCCTAGCTCTTTTAATTTTTTGTTTTGAGATAGTATCTCGCTAAGTTGCGTAGGGCCTCTCTAAGTTGCTGGCCTTGAACTTGTGATCCTCTTATCTCAGTCTCCCGAGTTGTTGGAATTACAGGTGTGAGCCATATGTCTGACTCTCCATTTTTTCCAGCTCAATCATCTACCATGTTCAGGCCTGGTTGGCAAAGGGCCATGTCCACAGATCATGCCAGAAGTTGGGTATCCCAATCTATGCTCTTCTCTTCTCCAAGGCCCTGTGAGGGGAAAGAAGAGTCTTGTCCACAGCAGAGGAGGTATAGGGTCTCCTTTGTTTCTATAGCCATGAGCTGCTCCAGTGGCAGATGTTTCCAGAACCACATATACCAGAATCCCCAGGACATTTATACAGGACTCTTGAGCTCCAGCCTAGACTGATTACATCAGAACTGCCAGACAGTGAGGCCCAGGAAACTGCCTTTTAGACAGTATAGGGATAAGGCTTGCTGCACCAACAAAAACCATTTCCTCTCCAAACATTGCATCTATACTGAACATGTGCAGATTTTTTTATGTTTTTTTTGTAGTGCTAAGGATTGAACCCACGGCTTTGTGCTTGTGAGGCAAGTGCTCTACCAACTGAGCTATATCCCCAGCCCACAGATTTTGTTTTTCTTGTCCTTATTCCCTTAATAATACAGAATAACAACTATGTACCCAGCATTTACATTGTATTAGATATTCTAAGTCATCCAGACATGATTGAAACTACATAAGAAGATACCTTATACTTATGAATATGGAAAATAACAATTTTGGGTGATGGCTGAATCCTCACTGCTAATTTGAGACAAATTTTTGAGCAAGTAAAGGCTGCCCCTTAAGTGACCTCTTTACTTTGCAGGATGCATGGGAGTTGTGATCTGCCTGATTCCTATACTAAAAAGTAGATCCATCAGCCTGGTGAGGAGGCACACACCTGTAATCCTAGCAACTCGGGGAGCTGAGGCAGAAGGATCACAAGTTCAAGGCCAGCCTCAGCAACTTAGCAAGAGCCTAAGCAACTTAGTGAGACCCTGTCTCAAAATAAAAAATAAGAAGGGTTAGGGATGTGACCCAGTGGTAAAGTGCCCCTGGGTTCAACTCCTGGTGCCAAAAACAAACAACCCTCACTCCAATAAAAAGGGCTGGGGTTCCAGTATACGAAGCAAGCAAGGAAGCAAACAAAGAAACCCAGCAGAAATGTGTTTTGTCAATTGTGGAGACCTAAAGTTCAAAATCAAGGTGAGGCAGGGCTAGTTTCTTTGATGGCTGTGAAGAAAAATCTGTTCCATGCCTCTCTCCTCTCTCCTGGTTTCTGGTAGTTGCCAGCAATCCTTGGCAGTCCCTTGGTTTGTGACAGATCACTCCAGTCTCTGTTCCATGGCCTTCTCCCTCCTGTGCATCTCTGTATCTCCATCTCCTCCTCCTCCTCTACCATCACCACCACCACCACCTCCTCCTCCTCCTTCTTCTTCTTCATTTTTTTTTTTGAGGTGCTGAGCATTGAATCCAGGGCTTTATGAATGCTAGGCAAGAATTCTATCACTGAGCTTCATCCCCAGGTCTTTTTTTATTTTGAGACAGGGTCTCACTAAGTTGCTGAGGCTAGCCTCAAACTTTCAATCCTCCTGCCTCAGCCTCCTGAGTTGCTGAGATTACAGGCGTGCACCACCAACACTTGGTCTCTGCTTCAGGAGTCACTGAATGCAGGATACTCTTGGATACTTATCAAGACTCCCAGTGGATGTCTGAAACCACAGATAGTACCAAACCCCATATATACTGTTGTTTCCTATATAAACACCTATAATAAAGTGTGATTTATAAATTAGGCACAGTAAGAGATTAACAGTAACAACTAATTATAAAATAGGACAATTATAGCAATATACTATAATGAAGTTATGTGAATATGGTCTTCCACCTTCTCCCCCTCCTCCTCCTTCTCTTTCTGTTTCTCTCTCCTTTTCTCTCTCTCTCTTCCTCTGCCTACCCAACTTTGTTTAGCCCCTAGAATCTGAGCACTCAGCACAAGATGGTCAAGACAGTCACAGCAAAAGGTGCCCAGTGAGGAAAACAAATGTTGACAAGCATATTTTAAAAATAGCACAGTGACCAGGGAGGGGTCACTGGGGGACAATGTTCTACTTCTCGAGCTGGGTGTTTGTTTTGTTATTCTTATATCTTCTTTCTTCTCACAGGTACATAATATACTTTTTATAAAGTATTTCATACTTAAAATTAAAATGCAGATTTTTTTGGTAGTGTTCCGGAACCCAGAGCCTCACATGGGCTAGGCAAGCATCCCGCCATTGAACTACACCCCTCCCCTTACATGCAAAGCATGTTTTCAAGAGCTGACTTGCAAAACCCAAACAAGCAAACAGTTCTGATCCACTCAATCCTCTCCAAGTGTCTAACTGCCAAAAACTGATTGGTACTCAGGAAGGGGCCTGACTTCAGTATGATGACGCCTTCAACCTGGCACAGATGGTGAGAAATCTCAGACTCTGAATAGAATCTCAAAACAGCTTCACAAATATCTGACTTGTTTTATGATCCCTTTGTCTTTCTTTTGACCCAAGTGGGAAAAAAGAAAAAAGCGGGACTGGGATTGTAGCTCAGTGGTAGAGTGCTTGTCTAGCATGTGTGAGGCCCTGGGTTCCATCCCAGTGCCACAAAAAATAAAACTAAATTTAAAAAAATTAGCAACAGCTAAAAATCTCTTTCTCTTTCTTGCTTTTAGTACTAGGGATTGAACACACTCCTTGCACCTGTGAGATAAGCACTCTACTGCTGAGCCACATCCCCACTTCTTTGTTGAAAGGGTCTCATTGAGTTGCCCAAGTTAGCCTCAAAGTTGTTATCCTCCTGCCTCATCCTCCTGATTAGCCAACTTCTGCTTAAGGTACTTTATGCCCAAATCTCTCAGCAACCCCACCTCCATTCCTGACCTAAGGACCACCAATAACGCCTGGTCTCCCATTCTTGTAAGGAGCCCCAAACTCAGGGTTTCCTCCAAGCTTGCAGAAGGGGAACTCAAATATTTCCTGAACTTTAGTCTTATTGTGGAAGAGAAACAACAGTCTAATGTTTAACCCTAGCCCAGGGGCTAGAGCATCTAAGAAAGGGGCAGATCAAAAGGACCGCCCGTGCTCTTTTGCACCAATCCGATAAGACAGATCAGAACACTTGATGATATCTGAGTGGATTGGGAGGAGGAAACAGGCCTTCCAGCTTAACAGCTCAGAGAAGAAAGACTGATCCTTTAGCAGGACATGCTCTTTAACCAAGTCACACCTAAGAAGTACAAGTAGTTGGACCTAAATGCCATGAAGACAGAGGGTTTGAAGTGCCTGAGCACAGCTGAAGCCCGCCCACTTCACACCAGATTTGCTGACACATGAATCTATTCACTGCGGCTCAATTTGTAACGGCAAAAGATGGGTGACAGATTAAACAGCCATCCGTAAGGGACCGGCTCCCCAGTCACAGACTACTTCTACAAAGAAACATTAGAAATTATTCATAGCAGGTGCATCCAGGGGGTCTGGGTGCAGATGGAGACCTGCTTGGTTTTTAATTGTATGCACCTTTGTACTGGTTTTCTACAAACTATATACATCAATTACATTGTCAAAGTTTAATTATATACACACACTATACATATATATGTATAAAATGTATGCATATGCACATTTATGTGTGCATGTATGTGTGTACAGTATACACCTATATGCAGATATATACATATCTACAAACAAATGCCCAAACCCATGTTTTATTTTTTATTTAGTTTTTTGCAGAGCTGGGGATCAAACCCATGCTAGCAAGGGCTCTACCACTGAGCTACACCCCCAGCTGCTGCCCGCTCCCAACATATGATCAAATGATCCCTTTAGCAATTGGATGGAAAATTCCAATGGCCTCAGTTTCCACAGGAGAAGCTGAAGGTGACATAGCCCTGAGGAACATTCTGGCATCCTGGTTGCAGGGAGAGACAGGCAGGAGTAAGAAACACTATGCAAGCCTGACAGGAAATGGCATGTTGCTGCTTTTCAACAACAAAGCCACGGACCTCCTTCTATGCTGCACACATGCAAATGAGACTCAAGGGAACTTGAAAAGTTCCAGAAGGATCATTATTCCCAGCACCACACCAGGCTCCAGTTTTGCCATTTAGCTTTAAACGGCTGAAACATAAGCTCGCCTGACTCTGGAAAGTATTTCCGTACTCTCAGTTTAGTGGCTTCAACAGCTCACACAGGTCAGAGGGCCTGGGTCTGCCCCCTGGCCAACAGCTCCCCAAAGGCTGAACTGCAGGCTCCTGCACGCCTCTGCACTGGCCCCAGGGCTTGGAGACACAAGTTCGGGCAGCCGTCCATGGGCTGCCCCTTTCAGCTAAGCCTTTCCGGATCCAAAGTCACGATTCCCAAGAAGAGCATGGGGGTGGGGTGGGTATTTCCCTCCCCTGCACACCCCGGAGGTAAACACAACAGATGGGCAAAAATGGGGGAAGTAAGTCCCTGAGGAGGGTCAGCAATGCTCAGGAAGGGGTGGGCTCTGCCTCCAGCATTCTAGTGGCTTTAGGTTTGTTGCTGCCAAACTAGGGATGATTCTGGTTTTGTCTGGCTGAATGGATTATTCTAAGGCCTGGAATTACCTTGTATCTGTCAAGCACTGTTAGAAATTGAAAGATAAAAATTGGGTGGGCTTTTGTTTGGGGAGGGTGCAGTAATCTTGGGATACCAAGGCCTGGGTGAATGCTGGAGGACCTGGGGGATCCAGGGAGGATTACCACAGAGGGACATACACACAGGTGCACTTGTGAAAAAGTATAAGGTGGGACAGGGTGGGGGTAAGAAGGACATGTGGGGCTGCAAGAAGCATAGGGCAGGTGGTACATGAGGGCACCCACTCAGGTTGCTGAAGATGTGTTGGGTGGGGGGTTGCACAGACCTGAATATGAGAGGTGTATGAAAGGAGAGGATCAGGCCCAGATGAGGAAGCGGGAGACATAAAAGAAGGGTCACAGGCTCAGCTGTTGGTGTGGAGATTGTGGCCCCAGTTGTAGAAGCTTCTGTGGGGTTGGATCACAACATAGTTGTGAGATTGTCACACACAGGGACAGTCTCAGGTGCTGTGAGGGGTATCCGTGAGTGGAATCCCGGTGTCAGACGTGTGAAGGGAATGTCAGACTCAACTGTGCAGGACAGGATGGAAATCGAGGAGGTGGGCATGGGCCAAGGGGCGTGGGGTATGTCAACGAGGACAGTCTCAGGTGTATGGGGGGGGGGGGTGTCAAGAAGGGACGTGGACGGGTGTGCGTGGGCTGTGAGGGGGCTAAGATCTGGCTCTGCGGACGCCCTGAGGGCACCAGACGTGGGGTCAGGGTTGGGGGGGTCTTTAACCTCTGCCCCCGGGACGCTGCTGTCACGCTCAGTCTCCGCCCTAGGGCCCATGACAGGACCCGTGCAGTGCCTCAGCTCGGTCTGACAAGCGCGGGGCCCCTGACACCTGCGCCGCCCCGCGCCCCCCGCATCCAGCTCACCTGCCCGGACGCGTCGCCTCCGCCGCCGCCGCCGCCACCTCCAGCCGCCACAGCCCCGCCTCGCGCACCCCCAGTGCGCGCCACGGGAGGGGTCCACGCTGCGTTTCGATTGGCTGCTCTATGACTAATCAGCGCTGGAGATTGTAGGAATTGGCGGGCATGAAGCAGACAGACAGCCCCTGAAGCCAATCACTGAAGAATAGAGGCAGGGCTACTGGGAGAGGCTCTGGTTCCCCGGAGTGTTCCCGCAGGGTGCGAGGTCCTGGGAGGCAGGGCCTGGAGGCAGGCGAAGATTGGAGCCTTGGCAGAAAACCGGCAGTCTTAACTACCAATCACTGAAGATCCAGGGCGGGGGCTCCAAGTAAACTGACGCGACTGGCTGAGCTGAGGTGAGAGGAACAGAGGGAGTAGCCTGAAGAGCATCAGTGATTGGCTGCTAAGGCGAAGACGGGCAGGCCCCGCTGCTAATCGTAGCAGCCGTGGGCGGTGCGCCAAAGACTGGGCTGGAGTAAGGTGCAGTTTGACCCGCCGCGCTGCTGCGGGAGGTGGCCTTGGACGCCCCACAAGTCTCCTGGGGCTCCAGCGAAGTCTGCCCTCTGGCCACCCTGAGCAAAAGTGGGGCCTCCTACTCTGACTGGGAACTTGGATCATAAAAGCCGAAGGGCTCTTGGTTAATCTGTCAGTCCTTTCCCCCCGACTATTCCCCTGCAAATGACACAGAGGGCAGAAACTCACTGGAGGTCACCCAGAGCCGCCCTCTGCAGCTCGGGGTGGTGTGCAGGCGTGGAAATAAGAAGTGGAGTCCTACTCAGAAGTTCTGTGTGATTCCTGAAAGTGCCTGACTTTTGAGTTCAAGTTTTCTCCTCCGTGGGATCCAATGACATCCCTGTTGAACCTCCTCCCGCTAAGCCTTTTGTGAACTGAATCCTAACCACAACCCCATGATGTCGAAGTGACCACTGACAGAAACCAAAACACAGAGAGATCAAGCACCTTGTCTAAAATTACACAGCACTTTAGTTACCCGATCTGGACATGAATTTCCAAAAAGCAGGGTGTCAGGGAGTAAGGCAATGCCGGAGCACAGTCACTGGGGTCCTGAGTTATGCAGATTAGAATCCCCTCCATTTGGGCTGGGGTTATGGCTCAGTGGTAGAGAACTTGCCTCGCATGTGTGAGGCACTTGGTGTTCGATTCTCAGCACCACCAATAAATAAATAAATAAATAAATAAATAAATAAATAAATAAATAAATAAAGGTCCATTGACAACTTAAAAAAGGTCTTTTTAATCCCCTCCAGTCACTGGCCCACTGGACAATCTTGGGCAAATGCTTGTGAGCCTCAATCTTCTCATTTGAAAAATAGGAAAATGTGCTGGGCCTGTAGTTTTCCTAGCATCCCTGAGACCCTGGGTTCCAACCCCAGCACTGGGAGGAAAATAAAAATGAAAGGAAGATTCCTACACCCTGATCTTTCCTCTGCAATTGCTTTCCTTGGGGAATTTATATCCCAGCTTCTGCTTTTGTCTTCTGGTGAAAGCATTTGACCCTCAACAGGTCACATCTGGCCTATGAGCCTCACCCTCTGTGTGAAGTGGGTTCATGGGGGTTATTTTGCACTTGCCAGCAGTTCAGGGAGATATCTGCCATCCTGTGCTCAGCTGTGTTGCAACATCATCTCCCCAAGCCCACCCTGTTCTCTGAATCACCAAGTGTACTCCCTTAATCTTCAGGGCTCTTATTTCCTCCAAGTGCAGTCTGGGGTTGGGTTGGTGGAGATCAAGTTTAGAACAAGCGAATCTTGGGAGGAAGCAAGGCTGAGCTTAATAAGGGTTCACATTTCAGAGCTGTATAAACCCCTTGCTAAATGCTTGATCCACAACATTTCCAATGGGGAGGATATGACAGAAGTTCACACTGTGGATGTCACTAGCCCAAGGCTACCATTCAACTCCTGATAGTCCCATGATTTTCCCACCTGGACTTCCTCTTCCATTTCTCCCCCCTGTGGTTTGCTTTCCTGAAGTCTCCAGGCCCTGTTCCTTTGGGCAAGAGGAGAAAGCTGGGGTTTGTAAAATACCTCCTGGTGTCACATCCTGGCTGGGTCAGGATAGGGTCTTCCCCAACACTATTTCCCAACCTTCTCTTCCAGGTGGAGGTGACAGCACCCCCTTTGCAGATGACTGAACTAAGTCTCCTGTGGCCAGAGTCCAGGGCTGGGTTCAAACCCTGATCTTTTTGTCATGCTGGGGACTGAACCCAGGGCCTTCCACATTAGGCAAGTGCTCCACCCCTGAGCTACATACCCAGCCTGCTCTTTCCTACTAACTGGTCACAGGAATTTTGGCAAGTGACTCAAGTTCCCTGCCTCAGTTTCCCTGCTGTCTCCCAAGGCAACATTAATGAAATGGAAGCAAAACATTTACAATGGTTTTGTCCTCCATAAGTGCTGGCTGAATGCTAGTGATAGACACATTGTCGTTCTCTAGTGCTTTATGGACATAGACCAGCTATGGGGGTAGATTGCCAACTAAAGAAAATATCTATATTGGAGGAACCCCAGCTCTCAGCACCCAGCCTGCCAGGCCTTCCACCTGGAAGGACCCGTGGCACTGCTGGGGACAGTGCCAATGGAGGCAAGGGTCAGGCAGCAGGCCAGCACTATGCTGCCTCTGCTAATGGTGCCAGAGGCACTAGCTGGGCTCTGGCTTCTGTTCCCTTGTCAGCAGCCAACCTCCCTGCCACCCTCCAAAAATGGTAGACAATGCCCCTTGGCTGCAGCAAATGACACCCTCACCATCTTGGCTGGGTCCAGCTGGGATGCCCAAGATCCCAGATCTTCTGCCTGCCTGGCCCTGGGCAAGACACTGCCTCTCTGCTTCCCAGTTTCCTCTACCTTCAGAGATCCCAGGAATCATCTTACATGACAGTTGTGGGTCAGGGCCAGGTCCAGGATCAACTGAGGCCAGAAAGTCATTTGCCCAAGTTCAGATTAGCAAGGTTGATAAAGGAGGGGCACGGTGAAGGCCAAGCTGGGGTCTCAATCCTCTCTGGCCCCTTGTGAATGGGGGTGAGACTATTTATCTGGAAATGGGATTCACGCTCCCAGACTCTCAGGCTGGGAAAGGCAATGGTGTTCTGTCCCAAGACCCTGGGCCCTTCCCTGGCTGGAGGGAGGCATCCTGAACACAGCACTGATGACTGTGAAGCCAGCCTGAGGTCAAGGTGGTCCCACTCAAGTCTCCCAAGGCTCAGAGAAGTCAGGCCACTTGTCCACAATGCACAGCAGCAGAGGTGGTCTGAATATGCTCACACCCCCTGCAGCAAGTCCCTCCTCGGCCCGTGTCCCTATGTTGTCACCAAGGATAGCAAGCACTCTAAAGAGAGGACGCCATGTTGCTGGGCATCCCCTGAAGCAGGTCTTACTGGGGGCTGTGACCATGCAGTGACAGATCCAGCCTGTGTTCACATAGGGAACTGAGACTCATGCGGTAGAGGTGACATGTTCAAGGCTGCTGAGCAGGGATGGGGACACTGGCCTGCTGACTCCAGTAAATTATGGGGTTTTCAGCCCCTGATGAGACCCCCCACCCCAGCCTGGGTCTG
Organism: Glaucomys volans; assembly: GCA_020662805.1. NCBI lineage: Eukaryota > Metazoa > Chordata > Mammalia > Rodentia > Sciuridae > Glaucomys > Glaucomys volans. Next base: position 73,765 of record JAJEJO010049193.1, read on the forward strand.
TTCAAACATGCTCTGAGCCACTTGCTGAAGACACCCATTTCCTAGGACCCAGGTGGAACGGACTGATAAGGTGGAGCCAACCCCTCCCAAAGAAGCTGGCCAGAAGCCCAGGGGAGGACGTTGGAGCCGCAGGCAGAGGCCTTCCCTCCAACCACACTGTGTTCTTCTCAGTTTATTCAGGTGCAGTTCAAAAACATTTATAGGAAACAGAAGCACAGCAGGGGAGAGGAGCCTGCTCACAGCAAGCATCAGAGGGCGAAGGGTTTACACATGAGGTGACCTCAGACAGGGCCAGAGGCCAGAGATGGAGCACATGGGGTGATGTGACAGGGTCTCCCTGAAAAGGCAAAACAGGAACTGAAACCTGGTGGCAGGTGGAGCCAGTCATGGGAGAGCAGCAGGAGGGACACTCCAGACAGGGCACAGCTGTGCAAAGGCCTTGGGCTGAGGAGGCCAGGGTGGCTGGAGCGAGCGTGAGGAGCCATGGAGAAGACAAGGTGGGCAGTGGGCAAGGCCAAGGTCAGGCTGGCCTGTGGGGCTCAAAAGACTATTTGGTTTTATGTGGGGGGCACCTGGGAGCCAAAGGCAGATTGGGAGAAAGAATGACAGATGAACAAGTGCCTGAGGACTGCCCAAGGTCACACATGTGGCTGTTCCAAAAGTCAAGCCAGGGTAGCCTGGGGCAGGCCCAAGATCCTTCACCCATATCCTGGTGGGTCCCCTGAGGGAGCAGGGCAGGGCACAGTGACCCAGTCTGAGGCTCAGGTCTGCCTCTCTGAGCGGGCTGGGGCCCCTCTGTGCTGGGGGTGAGGATTTTGACACTCAAGGAGATGGAAGAGGGTGATTCCCCCTCCCCTCCCACCCCACCCCAGCTATTTGTATTGTTGTATTGACTGGTTTCCATGAAAACCAAGGTTCTTCTGGGAAAGGATATGTACCAAGGACAAGGCAGGGTAGGTGTGTGGCAAGGCTGGAGATGGGCTGGGAGGGTTGGGGCGGGCAGTGAGAGGTGAGGGGCAGAGAAAGAGAGAGAGAGAGAGAGAGAGAGAGAGAGAGAGAGAGAAGGAGGGAGGGAGGGGAGAAGCCTCCTAGGGCCTTCAAGGTTGGGCAGGAGGGACTGGCACCCACTGGAGATCCCAAGGTTCTCTGACCTCCACTGAATTACCAGCTAACCTCAGTGTGACTTCTAAGCAAGACTTCAGAGCAGGAAAACTAGGTTCTACAATATTTTGGGGGCCCCAGAACACCTGCAATGAGGGATGGGCACTGGGCACAACAATGAGAATGTCCATCCTACATATGAGAAAACGGAATCAGAGAGGAGAAAAGGGTGGCCAGAGACCTCGGACCAGCAAAAGCCATGACACTGCCAGTCCTCCTGGAGTGACGGGCTAAGGCTGCAATGCCTGGGGCCAACCCAAATCGTGCCAACCCTGCTCCAACACCCCTCAGAAGGGGTCTATCACTTCCAAGTCCCAGTTTTTTTTCCTTTTTTGGCAGTGCTAGGGTTGGAACCCAGGGCTTCACAAATACTACTCAAGGGCTCTAACACTGAGCTACACCCCCAGGCTTTTTGTTTGTTTTAACTTTATTTATGTGGTGCTGAAGATGGAACTCAGTGCTTCACAAGTGCCAGGCAAGTGCTCTGCCACTGAGCCCACCCCCACCCCCACCCAGCCTTTTATAAATTTTACTTTGAGATAGGGTCTAAGAGGTCCAGGTTGGCATGAAACCAGTGAGCTTCCTGCTCAGCCTCCAAAGGTGCTAGGATTATAGGCGTGTCACTCCCCATTTTAAGAGGGTCAAAACTGAAGCTCAGCTGGGTGCGGTGGCGCACACCTATAATCCCAGCACTTGGGAGACTGAGCAGGAGGATTGAGAGTTCAAAGCCAGCCTCAGCAACTTAGCGAGGCTCTAAGCAACTCAGTGAGACCCTGTCTCTAAATAAAATACAAAATAGGACTGGGGATGTGGCTCAGTGATCGAGTGCCCCTGGGTTCAATCCCCAGTACCAAAAAATAAAAATAAAAAATAAAACTGAAGCTCAACCAGGTGCAGTGGCACACGCCTGAATCTCAGTCACTCGGGAGGCTGAGACAGGAGGATCACAAGTTCAAAGCCAGCCTCATCAACTTAGTGAGGACCTAAGCAACTTAGCAGGACCCTGTGTTAAAATAAAAAATTAAAAGGGCTGGGGATGTGGCTGAGTGATAAAGTGCCCCTGGGTTCAATCCCCAGGACCCCTCGTCACTTAAAAAAAAAAAACAAACAAAAACCCTGAAGCTCAGAGAAGTCATGTCACTTGCTCAAGGTCACAGAGCTGAGTTAGGGTTGGAAGCTGATCTCTGTAACCCCCAGAAACAGTACAGGCTCACAAATAGAGACCTTGTTCATGGACTCAGAAGCCTGTCTGATTCAGGGCGACAATACATCATATATTCCAAGCTGTTCCTAAAACCTCATGGCCTCCCCAAATGTCCTTCTGTCACCCCATCTCTGAGGTCAGTGCTCTAGCCCCTACACTCAGCTGGGTTACAGAAGAGACCCCTCCAATGGTCTTTTATTGTCAGGTACCACAGCTGGCTAGACCCACAAGACAGATGAGCCTCGACCCCTCCCCTGGCCAGCAGAGCAAGCTGTCCAGGACCCACCTTACAAATGACAGAAAAGAGGAGCAGAGTCCTGAACGGACTTATTGGAGCAGGTTCAAGGATCTCAACCCAACAAGCCAGTTCTGAGACTGGTTCACGGCACTGCTCAGCTTCAGACAGGACAGTGGGCAGCAGAATGTGCCCTTTGCCCCCAAGAAATGCTGAAAGGGCCTTCAGATAGGAAAGGGCATCAGGGAGGAGCAGGACTGTGGCTGCTGGCTGGCCGGGGACGCAAGGTCCCAGGAGCTGCTTTCTGCCCCATCCATTTCCCCAGCCCTGCAGCCTTTACCTGGCACCATGAGAAGACAGCTTTTGCCATGAGGGAATGGAATGTGGGGGGCAAAGTGGCAGGACACAGATCTTCCCTCATTTCTGAGTCATTCAAGTCACCCGCGGTCACAGCCTAGACTGAGCCTGGGTTCATGGAGCCAGGTTCCCCTTCTGGCCTGTCCACAGTTCTTGGAGCTCAACTCGGCAGCCCAGGTCCCGCAGGGCAGCCTTGGCCACATCCTCACAGTCTCGGTGGGCCGCTCGGGCCTGTGAGATGAGTGCCTCAGCCCCCAAGTCCAGGATAGGCTTGGAGAAGGCTTGGCTTCGGGATACCAGGTTGCGGATCAGCATGCAAGCCTGTTTCTGGAGGAGAGACACTATAAGTTTTTGGGAAAGATGGATTGTGATACCTATTATACAAGCTACATAAATAGTTATTCTATTTTGGGGGGTGGGTATTCACCACTGAGCTACATACCCAGCACTATCTATCTATCTATCTATCTATCTATCTATCTATCTATCTATCTATCTATCTACCTATCTATCTATCTACCTATCTATCTATCTATCTTGAAAAGGGGTCTCACTAAATTGCCAAGGCTGGCCTCACACTTATGATCCTCTTGCCTCAGCCTCCACAAGTGACTGAGATTACAGGCATGCACCACTGTACCCAGTCTGATGTGATTGTTTAAAAAAATATATTTTCAATCTTCAGTTGAATCCCTGGGTATGAAAATCACAGAAACAGGGCCAACTGTATACTATTACTCATTTGGTGGACATCTGTATCCTGCATCATCTGTGTGTAGGTGTGAGGGACTGCCTTGAAGCATCCCACCTGGCTCCTGTCACTAGCAGAAGAGCAGATGGGAAGCAGGGAGCAGGAGGGTGCTGCCAGGCATCAGAGGATGGAGCCCCAGAGTGGGGATCAGTGAGAACAAAGTCCCCGAGGGACCCAGCCTGGTATGGTTCATTTTTTGTTTTGGGACTGGGGATTGAACCCAAGAGCACTTTACCACTGAACCACATCCTTGGCCTTTTTAAATTTTGAGACAGAGTCTAAGTTGCCTGGGGCCTCTCTAAGTCACCGAGGCTGGCCTCAAACCTGTATTCCTCCTTTTGCAGCCTCCCAAGTTGCTGGGAGTAAAGGCGTGCACCACAGCACCTTGCCCAGCCTGGTGTGTTTAAGGACCTTGTGCTGGGAAGAGGGGAAGAGGGGGGCCCATGGCCACAGCGGGGAGTCTAGTTTAGGTAGGGATGAACATGATGGTGAGGTGTAGATGGTCCCACAGCCAGCAGTGACTGGCAGTCCAAGGAGGGGCAGGGAGTCTTCCAAAATCCCAGGCAGATTCCCTTCTGTGCTTCCCCCGTCTCCTCCTCCCCAGATTCCTCTAAAGAGATATTCAAGAAAGTAAGAGAGTAAATGTGGAAAGCAGAAAGGGAAGCTAGACACAGTGGCACATGCCTGTGATCCCAGCTGCTCAGGAGGCTGAGGCAGGAGGATCATAAGTTCAAGGCCAGCCTGGGCAATTTAGAAAGACCCTGTCTCAAAAAAAATTAAAAAGGCTGGAGATGTAGCTCAGTGGCAGAGCATTTGCCTAGCATGAGTACAGCCCTGGGTTCCATCCACAGTACAAAAAACAGAATGAAAGCAAAGGTTTAGGAGAGAAGATGCCTGGGCAGAGTTCAGCATGGTTTAGAAGATGGAAAGGAAGAGGCCTTCTGGGTTCTGGCGGTGGTGGAGACGTGGGGGTCTGCACTCCAATGACCACCTGTATATTGGCCTCCAGCCCCACACCACTGCCTGCCCACCAATTCCTGTCCCCCCAACACCAGCCCACCTACAACCAGATCTCCTGCCTCAGCCCCCAAACACCTGTAAGTCGGCCTCCTGCCTGCCCCTGACATGTCCCCTACCTTCCTGCCTCAACGCCCCCACACCCGATCCATCCTGTCACCTGCACGCCGGCCTCCTGCGGGTGCGCCTTCATGGCCTGCAATGCTGCCAGGGCCCCGCCACCCTCCACGATGATCCGGCTGTTCTCTGGCTTTCGCAGGGCCAGGACACTCAGGGCCGCACAGCTCTGCTCACAGACCTGTGGGATCAGCCACGGGTGAGAGACGGCTGAGGCAAGGCAGATAGACACCCTACTCCCCGCCAGTCCTCATGGCCACTGCCACCACTGGGGGCATTGGCCCTGGTCTAATCTTCATGTGGCACAGGTGCTCACCACAAGCCACCCAGGCAAGTATCTGGGAGCCAGAGTTCGGGCCCCTTGCTCACCTCCCTTGGCCGTGGCCCTGCTGACAGAATCGAGGAAGAGCAGGTGGGACTGGAAACTGAGTGGGTTTCCAGCCATCAACCCCACCCCATGCACCCCTGAGGTGGATACCTGGGGGTTGGCCAGGTGCTGGGTCATGGCGGCCACAATGGACTCTGTCCCACCAGCACGGACAATGGCATCCTTCACATCGTCGTTGCCCGCGATGGCCCTCAGAGCACTCAGCACTTGCTTCACAAGGTCCTGCACAGAAGAAAAGGCCTGGTTGCGCCCAGCCAGGTCCTTCTCCAGCACCAGCACCGTGCCAGGCACAAACCTCTCAGTTGCTAGACTGTGGGAAGGGCTCTTCAGGAAGGGTCTGGGGCCATTTTTCTGTTTCAACAACAGGTGTTACTGTCCTGGGGCACATGGGGAGCTTTGGTAGCAGGGTTACTACCCACTGTGCAGAGAAGGAAAGGGAGGCTTCTGGAGGCAGACACCTGGGTTAGGCCATTTGAGTTTAGACAGCACATCTGGGTTATTTGTTCACCCCACCCTTCTAGGGATAGTAAAGCATGTGGCTTGGGCCCTGGGTTCCATCCTCAGCACTACCCCCCAAAAAAAAAAAAAATGATAACTGGGACTGCCAACGTCTGGGACAGAGTTGAGAGGAGAAGAAAATGGAGGCCCCCAACCAGGGCCTGTCAAGTAAACTGCATTCCCTCCTTTGCTGGAGCCAGTTCTAACTGAGCTCTCTGCCTCAGCACCGAACATGTCTGGCTGTCACAGGCCAGGTGCCCCCAGGGCTCTTCTGTCAGTTTCACCTGGACAGATGCATGTTGGCTGCACCCTGGGTCAGGGACATGGAGAGATGTTGACAGGCAGCTGCTAACTGAAGGAGCGGTAGGTAGAGGACTCCCACCTTGTTCTAAGATGGGGAAACTGAGGCAGGGAGGGTGGGGCCTCACTCAAGCATCACATGCCATGACTGGGGCCCTGCCCTGGACCACGTTTTCCCCCATCCCATTCCTCCCAATCCTTCTAGAATATAAAAAGGTACAAAAGGACAGTGAGGTAATCTCACTAACTTGGGAGGCTAAGGCAGGAGGACCATAAGCTCAAGGCCAGTCTGGGCAACTTAGTGAAACCTTGTCTTAAAATAAAAAAGACAGGCCGGGGGTGAGCTCAGTGGTCAAGGTTTGCCTAGCATGTGTGAGGCCCTGGGTTCCACTCCCAGTACTGCCAATAAAAAAGGGGGGTGGTAGGTTTGTTCTGCTCCCAACTTTAGTTCCTGTCCTTGGGTCAGTAAAAAGAAGACTGTACCATGGTTCCAGGTTGGCAGACAGCACCAGCTTGTTCTAACGGTGGCCCATCCTGTGGACTGGGACCCAGACAGGGAGGGGCCTTCACTGAGGGAAACAACCAACCAAACCCCAGCCAGGGTTGAGCACCCTCACGGTTCTGGGACCCCACCTGGTGGTTATTGCAGTTGGCCAGCAGGGTCACCAGGATGCGGAGGCCCCCAAGGTCAACTACTTCCTGACAGAACTCATTGCGGACAGCCAGGCGAGACAGCGTGCTGCAGAGCTCACTCAGGATACTGGGGTTGTCGGGGAAGGCTGGAGGGAGACAAGAAACCACTGTAGCATTGGGAGAGGCCCTGGGAAGGGGGAAAGGGACCTGCGCTTGGTGAGGCCTCTGCTCCACTAGTGGAACCAGGCCCCTCTGCCTCAGAGGGTAGCCCTTGCACCTGAAAGGCCCTGGGGCTAGATCAAGGGGCATCCCAGGCCTGCGCTGCCCCCTGCTGCTTGCTGCTGGAGGAGAGGGGGGAAAGCGCCCCTCCCCCACCCTCCCACCCCAGTGCTCCAAATAAATTCCAGACCAACTGATGATCTCAACTAAAAAAAGAAAACCATAATAGCACTAAAATAAAACATGCAAGACTATTTTTATGATCCTGGGGTGGGAATGACTTTTCTAGATGCAACAGAAAACCATAGAGGGGCACACAGACTGAGCTGAGGGGCAAAACAACACCCGTGCTCCGGACCAAGTGGAGGCTCAGCATGGGGAGCAGACGACTGCCCTGACACCTGACACCCACAGTGCCGATGTTTATGAAATTTGCTTCCTGCAGTACTGGGGATTAAAGCCAGGGCCAGGGCTGGGTTGTGGCTCAATGGGAAAGCAGTTGACTCACACATGAGGCACTGGGTTTGATCCTCAGCACCACATACAAATAAATAAATAAATAAATAAATAAATAAATAAATAAATAAATAAAGGTGCTATGTCCATCTACAACTAAACATATTTTTTAAGAAAAACAAAAAAACAAGAAAACAAATAAACCCAGGGAACTCTACCACTGAGCTGCATCCCCGTCCTTTTTATTTTTCATTTTGAGAGAGGGTCTCCCTAAGTTGCCCAAACTGGCCTCAAATTTGCAATCCTCCTGCTCAGTCTCCCAAATTGCTGGTATGACAGATGGGTGTCACCAAGCCCAGCAAATATTTATTTATTTATTTTCTTTTAAAATTTGTTCTATTTAGTTATACATGGCGGTAGAATGTGTTTTGACATATACACAGATGGAGTATCACTTCCCATTCTCGTGGTTGAACATGATGTGAACTTACATGGGCGTGTATTCATATGTGAACATAGGAAATTGATGTCCAAATCATTTTACTGTCTTTCCCATCTGGTGAGTATCTATAATTGATACAGAGGAGCTGGGTGTGTGGTACACACCTGTCATTCCAGCAACTCGGGAGTTTGAGGCAGGAGGATCTTAAGTTCAAAATCAGCCTCAGCAACTTAGCAAGAACCTGTCTTAAAATAAAAAATGAAAAACAGGCTGGGAATGTGGCTCAGTGGCCAAGCACCCCTGGGTTCAATCCCCAGTACCACACACAAAATAATAATAATAGATACAGAGCTCTATGATGGCCAGTGCATGTGTCCACCTGGTCTGGGTCCCAGAGATCAGATCCCGCCAAGGCCAATCTGGAGGTATTCTGTGGATATGGTCACCAGCCACAACCAACTGCTGTTAAGTAAGGATCTGAGATGACTCTGGACCACGTGGATGAGCCTCATCCAATCAGCAGAAGGCTTTAGGAGGGAAACAGGATTGTCTGAAGAGAAAGCAACGGCCCCAGGGCTGCCCGGGAGTCTCCAGCCTGCCCTAAGAATCGCAGCTCACAACACATGAGCCCATTTTTCACACAAAGTGACTTCAGGGATTGGGGGTGCAGCTCAGTGGGAGAGTGTGTGCTCAGCATGTGTGAGGCCCTGGTTCCATCCCCAGCACCAAAAATAGACAGGCTTCCTATACACATATGCTGCACGTCCTTCTCTCTGGTGCCAGCCTGACTAATTCCAGCTCCCATACACAAATAGGAAAGATGAAAACTACTCAGAAAAACAGCTCAACTTTGTAGTCAGGACCCATTCTCGGCTTCTCTGGAGGTTGGAGGGGAGACCAAGGCAGGCCTGCCTCCCTGGCAGAGCCAGAGCCACAGGGCAGGCAGGAAAGGAGCTCACTCTTTCAGCACCTCCTGTGCGCTAGAGCTCTGCTGGGCCTTTTCTGGTGAGTGTGGAGGACATGGTGGGGGACAGAGGCTGTAGGGTCTGAAGGTCGGGGTGTGAGCTCCTGTGGCCAGCCCATGGGTCACCCTGGAGCCTGATGAATGTATGTGCACAACAATCTATGGCCAGATAAGAACGAAAATGTGAACTTCTAACTTGGACTGTCATGGCGAATACCAGCAAGACTCCCCCTTCCCCATTCTTTTTCCACGTGGTTGGACACAGTGAGCCTCTTCCCTGAACATCTCCAGGGATGGGCAATGGACCCACCCCTGGCCAATGAGTGCTGGTCTAGAACTCCACTGGAGCCACCAGGAAGCATAAATCCACTTCTGCTACTAGGGTTGCCATGTAAGTGGGACTAGGCCAAGAGAGAGATGGAGCCTGGAGCTAGCCATGCCTGAAGCAGTCCAAAACTCTGATTCTCTCTCTCTTTCTCTCTTTCTCTCTCTCTTTCTCTCTTTCTCTCTTTCTTTCTTTTTCTTGTCTCAAGCAGGGTCTTGCTCATGCTAAGCACAGCTCTCACTCTGGCCACAGCCTGACTGCTACTGTACTTTCACTGCCTCACATCAGCTGGTGCTCCTACCTTTGGCAGCCTCAATGAGCACCTTCAAGCCTCTATTTTCCTGCACGATCATCTTGGCATGATTGTGGGCATTGCTGTAGGGCACACGAATGTCATCATCAAAGGTCATGGTGCGCAGGGCCCAACATGCCTCCCTCACCACGTCGGCATGCTGGCTATGCTGGGCAATGGCACTGGTCAGCAGGGGTAGCACACCGGCCTTCACCAGGCTCTGCCGATTCTGCTCATGCTTCAGACAGGCATGACGCACACAGCGGATCCCAGAGCAAGTCAGATTGGCTTCGTCAGCATTCTGGGCTAGTGTGTCCACCAGCAGCTGTAGGCCTTGGGTATCCAGAAGATCAGGCTGGCCATCAGTCAGCATTGACAGGGCATTGAGGGCCTGGAGCAGAAGGTCCTGGTCTCCTGCAGCAGCCAGCTTCCAGGCAGCCAGGATAATGGGGTAGGCTCCCTTTTGGGCCGCGAGGAAGCGGCAGGCTTTGTGCTGTTTGCACTGGTCACAGAAGCGGGTAAGGTGGGTTGACACCTCTTGGGGGCGAAAGCAGGCCACAGATTTCTGCAGGTCACCCAGGGCCTAGGAGATAAAGAAGAAACTAGTGTCAGCTCAGCCCAGAGGTGGGAACCCAGGGTCATGGTGACAGTGTCTGGATCCTTGCAGGGGCCCCTCCCCTAGGATCTGGTAGAAGATGGAAATGATGTAGCCATTTCCGGCTGGGATAGCTTACACAACTGTAACTTTCTTTTGCTATACTGGAGACAGGGTCTCCCTAAGTTGCCAAGACTAGCCTCAAATTTGCAATCTTCTCTCCTTAGTCTCCTGCATAGGGGATTACAAGCCTGGGCTACCACTCCTGGCCATACCTTTACCTACACTGGATCCTGGCCACACCTACACTCTTCAGTGAGGAGGAGGGGCTCAGCTGTCTCAGGGTCCCTGTTGAGGAACTGCGCACCTGCGTGTGGACATATTAAACATTCCACCCCTAGTTGACTTAGAGAGGCCTCAAATGAGCCCAGAAGTGAACAGTGCAAATGAGGCCAGCCACACAAAACTGACACAGCTGCCATGGTCCACCCTTAGAGGAAAAAAGAAGAAAGTCACCTTCGCCAGACCTGCCCATCCAGATGCCTCCTCGCTATACCTCTCATTCACTCCTCAAACATTTCTGAGCACTTGCCAAATATACACAGTTGATTGACCCAAATATAGCTCTAAGTTGTGTGGGAAACATGATGGGAGAGAACAATTTGAACAGGGCAGACCCGTCTAGCTGCCATTCAGCAACACAATCCCAGGACATGCCTTAGCATGAGCCAAAGAGGAACTGGTGTGCTTGGAGCTGATGAGATCACTGGCACCAGCTCAGGCAAGGGCAACTGGACAGAAACCATCAGCTCCAAGGGCTTTGATTTGACCTTAACACTCATAAAGGATAAAGATACCTATCAGCCAGCCCTCCCTAAACTCAGATTTGTGGACCTACTTGTGTGATATGTTATCGCACAAGAGAATATTTTAAAAAATGAGTCAGGGAAGCTGGGTGTGGTGGTGCATGCCTGTAATCACAGCAACTTGGGAGGCAGAGGCAGGAGGATTGCAAGTTTGAGGCCAGCCTCAGCAACTCAATGACACCCTCAGCAACTTAGTGAGACTTTGTCTGAAAACAAAAAAATTAAAAAGGGCTGGGGATGTAGCTTGGTGATAAAGCACCAGAGGTCAATCCCCAATACCAAAAAAAAAAAAAAAAAATTTAGGCACTGATGGTGCAATTTAGCGGTAGAGCTTTTGTCTAGTGCAAGGTTCTGGATGATGTTTCCAGCATTGCAAAAACATAAAAATAAAATTCAACCTTACTAGTAACGGGGGAGGGTGGTGGGGACAACATGGAGGCAATTTTCACAAGACCTGTGCGAGGTAGGAGCCAGAAGGATCCTTATGTAAGAACACACTGCCCTAGCCGGGTGTGGTGGCGCACGCCTGTAATCCAAGCAACTTGGGAGGCTGAGTCAGGAGGATCGCGAGTTCAAAGCCAGCCTCAGCAACTTAGCGAGGCCCTTAGCAACTCAGTGAGACCCTGTCTCTAAACAAAATACAAAATAGGGCTGGGGATGTGGTTCAGTGGCCGAGTGTCCCTGAGTTCAATCCCTGGTTCAAAAAAAAACAAAAAAAACAAAGAACACACTGCCCTTACACAGGGTTGCGTTTGTACCCAAGGTGTCTCCTCCAACTTCCTCTTTTAATTTTTTTTTTTTGGATACAAGGTCTCACCATGTTGCCCAGACTGGTCTCGAATTTGCAATGTTCCTGCCTTAGCCTCCTGAGTCTCTGGGATTACAGGCATGTGCCACCATACCCAGCTTCAACAAGTGAGTTTAAATGCTAAGTAGACTAGCTGCAAAGTGCTAATAAACAGTTGGTGTTCAATAAAGACTGCCTTACATCCTCTTCTTGCAATTTTTTCTGGGAGGGCAGAGATGCTGCTCTATGGCACCCTCAACCCAGGCTCCCAGAAAGGGGGACAACCAAGAGCATGCTATGGATTCTGACCTCAGATCATGGGCCTCATGTGGAGCTCAGCAGCCCCCCAGAGGCTGTGCTGCCCTCAGGTGGGGACTCAGGGAGATGTGGCTGCAAACTCAAGATGCACACAGGCTGGCCACTGACCTTCACAGCCTGCTTTCTGCCATGTGGGAAATGGAAGAGCTGCCCACCAAGACTGTTACAAGGTGATGAGGGACCTGCCACATGGGCCACCTGCTCCTACCTGTAAGACATCGTGTACGGGTTCCTGGGGTCCATCTGCAGAGACTTTAGGCACAATCTTTACAATGTTGCTCAGATCAACACCTGCAAGGGGGAAAATAGGAAAAAACAAGTAACAACTGTCATCCTCTGGCCTACCAGTAGAAGCCATACCTCATGTCCCTTCTGTTGAGAAACCCCCTTCTGGAGGTCTTTCAGGGGTCTTCCCAGTGCTCCATTCTGCCCCACTCCTCCCCAGGCCAGCCAAAGGGAGCAGAGTGGTAGCCAGATCATGGCTAAGTGAGGCTATATCACCTCTGCCATCTCTGTGCAGCAAGGTGGCACTTCCTGGTGTGCCAGGAGAGGCCAGGGGAACCCTCAGCCTTTTCTGCAGAGATCCCATCTTTCCTGGGCATATGCTACCCCTGCAGGAAGCACCCACTGTGTGGGCATTTCCAATCACCCTGCCAGCCCCTGTCCATTGTCTATACCTTACTCTGTGCCCAAGAGGCTGACCTCTGAGACTAGACCCCAGTTCCCTTGCCCTATGGCTTTTTTTTTGCAGGGGATGGGTAGTGGGGATTGAGCCCAGAGCTGCCACCATGCCCAGTGCCATCTGGCTCTTGAATGAGCTCGTGCAATGGGAGCTAGTCAAGACTGGGGGCAGGAGGAGGGGAATGGTCAGGGGGTGGTCATTTCTAGTAATCTGCCCTGTCTCTAATCAAGGGCCTGGTGCTTGTGAGGAGAAGACTCCTGCCCAGAGGCCCTGCTCCCTGCTGTGACCGTTGAGGCTCCTGCTGCCTGTCAGGGGCTCTAGATCCTGCCTACACCATTACAAATGGTCCCGTAATACCCACTCTCCTCCAAGGCCTGGTTTGGACACACCATTTCCACCGCTGATGACTACCATCGCGTTTTTCCACTGAGCCCAAGCCAGGGTACAGAGGGGCAGGAAGCCCTGCTTACCAGGGCCAGCTTAGGGAAAGCCGCTTCAGGGAAGTGACAGTGAAAATGAGATCCACAAAGAGGATCCAGCCTCATAAATGACTCAGTAAGATGGAAGAAAAGAGAGGGTGGGCTTGATCCAGGCAGGATCAGAAGGCCTGGCCTGACTGGGGCACAGAGGGGAGGGGACAGAGCCTGGGGGGCACCTGGCTTCTCTGCCAGGCATGATGGGGCTATGACAGCCCGGGTGGGATCCCAACACTCTTGCATCTAACAGCCGTGGCCCAAGTCACACTGCCCTACCTTGGGATTCAAACTGCTCTGTGGCCTCTTTTACTGCCTCCTCTGGCCCCATCTCAAACTCCTCAATGTTCTCACGCACAGCTGCATCAAAGGTCTCCTGGGTGATGCGCTTGGAGCTCATCTCTGTCTGCTGAGCAAAGTCAAGAGGAAAGCTTATCAAGGGAGAGCAGGTAAAACACCACTTTAAAAAAAAAATTGTAAGTGTAGATGGACAGAATGCCTTTATTTTATTTGTTTATTTTTATGTGGTGCTAAGGATCAAACCCAGTGCCTCACACATGCTAGGCAAGCATGCTGCCACTGAGCTACAGTCCAGCCCAGCAAAACAGCACTTTGGGGGAGCACCTAGCCTTGTGATCAACCCTGGAAAAATTCTTATCACCCTAATCATGGGTAAGAGGAACATCGCAATTTCCATAGAGCTTCTAAAAACTCAAAAGAGAGCAGGGTGCGGTGGTGCACGTCTGTCACCCCAGCTACTCAGGAGGCTGAGGCAGGAGGATTGCAACTTCAAGGCCAGCCTCAGCAGCCTCAGCAACTTAGTGAAGCCCTATCTCAATATAAAATTTAAAAAAGGGCTGTGGATGTGGCTCAGAGGTAGAGAGCCCCTGGGTTAAAGCCCTAATGCTACACACAAAACAAATATATATACATACATACATACATATACACACACACACACACACACACACACACACATATGTATAAAATGTATGTTCTTACATTAAATACATAACAATAATTTTATTATACTTATACATAATCTTATATGTAATTATGTAATAAGATAACCTTATATAACAATGTACCATTGTTACAGGTTGACTACGCCTTACCTGAACTACTTGGGACCAAAAGTAGTACAGAATTTTTTGGGATATTTGCATATACATTATGAGCTAGCTTGGGGATGAAACCCAAATCTAAATGCAAAATTCATTACATATCACATATACCTTACATACATAGCCATAGCCTGAAGGTAATTTTATACAATATTTTTATTGTGTGTTTTATTTTTTAAATTTATTTATTTAAAAACTATTTTTAGTTGTAGATGAACACAATACCTTTATTTATTTTTTTATGTCGTGCTGAGGATCAAACCCAGTGCTTCCACTGAGCCACAACCCTAGCCCAGTGAGTCCATTTGAACTGGAACCCATTACATGAGGTCAGGTGTGGAATTTTCCATGGTGGCCATGACAGAGCTTAAAGTTTTAAAATTTGAACAATTTCAGAATGCAGATTAGGGATGCTCAACCTGTTCTAATAAAATGTAAAAACTAAAATTAATAACAATAACTAATAAAAAGGAGGGCTAAATAAGAAACTAATAAAAGTAGTTACCTGATAGGGAAGGGAAAGGAATAGAAGCTGGATTATTCACTCTGAGTGCATCTTGTATGGGATGAATTTGGAACCCATATAAATACTTTATATGACTAGAAAATGAAATAAACCAAAATAAAAATAAAAGTGACCCCTAAAAACGAACAGTGAACTTAGGCCAATGAATCTAGGCTGGGGATGAGGCTTGGTGGTAGAGCACTTGCCAAGAATATGCCAGGCCCTGGGTTCCAGCCCCCACACTGAGAAAAGACAAAACAAGAACAAAAAAACCTCAATGAACCAGATATGGGGGCAGGCACATCTGGCACCCCAACTATCAGGATCCTGCTGAGGCAGGAGGATCATAAGTTCTAGGTCAACCTGAGCAACTTAGTGAAACTTTGTTTCAAGATAAAATAAAAAGAGCTGTGGTTGAAGCTTGGTGGTAGAGTGCTTGCCTAGCATACTAGAGTCTGGGTTCCATTCCCAGTACTGCAAACAAAGGAAAAAAGATTGTAAGATCATAGAATCAAATAAGTAAAACCACCGGGCATGGTGGTGCATGCCTGTAATCCCAGCGACTCGGGAGGCTGAGGCAGGAGGATTGCAAGTTCAAAGGCAGCCTCAGAAACTTAGCGAGGCCCTAAGCAACTCAGTGAGACCCTGTCTCTAAATAAAATACAAAATAGGGCTGGGGATGTGGCTCAGTGGTGGAGTGCCCTTGGGTTCAATCCCTGGTTCCAAAGAAAATAAAAATAAAAAAAATAAGTAAAATCTCATAACTCCATCTAATTAACAATACTGTATTGCATACTTGAAATTTGCTAGGAGCACTGAGTTTTACGTTGTTGTTGTTTGCTTCTGTTTTTCCTTTTGCCGTACTATGGATGGAACGCAGTGCTTCACACATGGGTGGATCTTAAGTGTTCTGACCCCACTACACACAAAGGATCTTCACATTAATTAGCATGACTATGGTGAATATCTCACAATATATGTACATGTAATTCCCATGATATACAACAAATATGCACAATATACTTACATATAATGTATATCTATATACTAAACCTCAAAAAAGTTGGGAGAGGATCTCAGAACTCTTCCCCCTTTTTTATATGTGGTACTAAAGATCAAACCCAGGAACTGGCACATGCTAGAAAGCCCTCTACCACTGAGCTACATACTCAGCCCTCTTCTAAATTTTATTTTGAAAGTCTGTCTCTGTTGCCCAGGTTGGCCTGGAACTTGCAATATTCCTGTCTCAGTTTCCTGAGTACCTGGGATGACAGGTGAGAAGCACTGTGCCTGGCTCAGAGCTCCTAAATTTGAACTGAAGATATCAACATGAACTCACAATGTATTTTCCCTTAAGCAAACAAACCCTCAATGTTGTAATGATAGCAACAGAAAATGCCTAATGGAAATGATATCATAGTAGCACTGAACACACTTAACACCAAGTATGGTCTCTACCGTTTCCCATAGAATAGAATCCAGGACCCCTGGAAGAATGGCTAATTCCATGTCCTGGCAGGACGTAGATCTTAGGAGCGAGGGCATCTGGCAAGATCAGAAAGCAAGGAAGAAAGCAAATACTAAGAGGAATCTGTTAGCTAAAGCTAAGTGAGCATTAAAAATAATCCAGGGATGCTAGTGTAGCTCAGTGGTATAGTATGGGCATGCACAAGGCCCTGGATTGGATCCCTACCATCACATAAATAAACAAAAAAAAGGGTCCAGTGTTTATCCTGCCTGTCTTGTATAAGAGGGTCCCAGGTTAAAAGGAAGGATGAGGAAAAGTTCTGCTTCCTATCCTAGCTGAACATTCAAGCCAGGACATGTCTAGAGAATGTTCCCTACAGGCTGCAAAACGATCAGGTACAAAACCAATGGGAATGGACCCTGACAAGGGCTGGACAGGAAGTGAGTCCATGGTTTGATCTCACTTCCTCAGAAGAGAAACCAACAATGTCTGCTACCTGGCAGAGAACAAAATTCACCTGTGAAGTCATCAGTTCAAAAACTCAATCTAGCCGGGCGCGGTGGCAGACGCCTATAATCCCAGCACCTGGGAGGCTGAGGCAGGAGGATCTCGACTTCAAAGCCAGCCTCAGCAACTTGGCGAGGCCCTAAGCAACTCAGTGAGACCCTGTCTCTAAATAAAATACAAAATAGGGCTGGGGATGTGGCTCAGTGGTCAAGTGCCCCTAAATTCAATCCTCAGTATCAAAAAAAAAAAAAAAAAAAAACCCAAAACAAAAAAACCCTCAATCTAACCATTTGTCCAGCGGAACTTTGGGTGATGATGGAATATTCTATATCTGTGTGGTCCAGTAAGGCAGCCACCAACCCCGGGTTTGGAGGTGGGTGGTGCTATCAAGCAGTTAGCTAGCGTGGCTAAGGAACTGAATGTGTAATTCTACTTAATGTCAATTCATTTTAATAAAAATAGGAAGGGGTAGAGATGTAGCTCAGTGGTTGAGCATTTTCCTAGTGTGCCTACCACACTAGCAATTCCCTTTGCAATTCTTGGTGGCAGGCACACCTGGCCTCGACAAAGCCGTCTCCACAGATGCAATCCTGCCACAATCCCTTTGTAATTAAGGGAAGACAGTTCTCAATTCCAGAACCTTAACAGAGTTTAACAACTTTTTTCATTTTAATTGTTTTAATATACCTGCCTTGTTTATTATAGTAATACTGTTTCCATTCTGGAACTGATATCAAGTATCCATTTAAAATAGATCTCTTTTAAAACCTACAGTAAGTTACAAGGAACACCTTATACCCTTCACCTAGCTTCATTAATTGTTAAAGTGTGCGTGTGTGTGCATGTGCACACAGGTACCATTTGAATATGTTCCAGACATCAGGACCTCTTCCCTTCCAAAGACATCATCAGCATGAACATCCCCAGTAAAATGATCTCTTATACAACCACAACACAAATGAAATTTAACGCGGGAAATCTAACACGACACAATCCATGTGTATTGAGCAATGGGGATGAAACTCCCATGAGTGGCCTCACCTATCTCCTTTCTGCCACACTCTGCACCTCTATTCTCCACACAGAATCCAAAGAGGACCTTGAAAGCATACAAACATTACCTCATTCACCTGCTCAAAACCCTGCAGTGGCTTCCCATACCACTTAGAACAAAATCCAGTCTCCTTAGGAGCACTTTCTCTATACAGACTTTTCCTAATTGCATTTCCCTGACTCGTTTTCATCCTTCCAGCTACCCTAGGGACACACTTCGAAACCACTCAGGTTAAAACAGACCCCCCTCTCCTATCCCAATGCTCTTATACTAATTGCATAGCATTACCTACATCTAGAGGGACACGGTTCATTTATTTATTTGCTTATACCTTCTAGTCTTCTTGCCCCTACTGCCTAAGACAGAGCCTGACACGCTGCTGGCACTCAGTACATAGGTGTTCAATGAATAAAAAGAATGCAAAGAAAGCAGACACCAGGAACGTAGATTTGGTCCTCTAGTGACTTCTGTAAGATTCCTTCCTTCCCCAAAATCAAGTTCCGAGGGTTTTGCCGCAGTCACCAGCCCGCCTCCGCAGCGTCCACTCCCTAGTCCGCGCGCAACAGGGTTCTTGGCCGCTCCTCACCAGGTCTTCGAAGCCACGTGGGGCAAGGGTGGGGTTCTCAGCTGTCACCGGCGGCACCAACTCTGGCCCTTTCCAGCCGCCGTACGAGCGCAGGCGCAGTGGCGCCGCCTCGCCTAGGCCTTCTTTAGCTTGGCAGATAGCTCCCGGAGTAACTAAGGATGACCACGATTGCAGGTAAAGTAAAAAGGACCACCTAGTGCGTGACCGCCCAGTGTCTGACGACTTGTCCGGATCGCTCACCTCAGTCGCCGCCCCCACCCAGCCCTGAAGAAGTGAGCAGCACGCCTGCGCAGAAAGGCTCAGCAGCGTCGGCCTGCGCCTGCGCTCAAGGGCTCGGCAGCAGCCTGCGCCTGCGCGACTCGGCGCTGCGGAGACCGTTGGCTCATTTGCATGTCCCCGCCTCGCGCGGCGGCGGGTGAGAAGCCTGAGGCGGCGGCGGGGGCGGCTCCGCGCGCAGTGGGCTCGGGGTGAGGCCCGGGCCCCGGCGTCGTTGGTGGGTGGGCCCCGGGGTGGGGGGGCTCGGACTTGGCCCGGGTGGCCCCGGACTACGTGATGGCGCCGCGGGCTTGGCCCTCGGGCTTCGGCCGCGGCCCGGTCCTGAGGGGCGGTCGGCGGCCTCCGAGATCCGATTCCCCCTTTTTTTCGTCCTCGGAGGCTGAGCGGAGGCGGGCCGCGCCGGAAGGGGTTCATTGGGTCACTTGTTCATTCATTCCACCTGATCCCGGAGCAGCACCGGCTCGCGGGGCGATAACGGCCACCGGTGCTGCGTTCGGCCCTTTACCTCTTTTAAACTGGTTCAGTCCCCATAGCAACCCCAATATTAGCTGCCCATTCCATAGATGGGAAACGAAGGCATAGAAAGCTTAGGACACTTGGTTTGAACCCAGGCCACCTACCCGGAGACCCTGCCTTTCGCTATTCAGAGAACAAGGGACGGCCTGGGAAAGGGGCAAAGGATGGAAAAATGGGGTGATGGTTGTAAAAAACGACTATTAGGCAGGTTTGCGGTTTGAAGTTGGAGGTGTTCCTAGGCCGGGCTGTCTTGGTGATTTAGGACGCTGAACTCCTAAATGTTGCTTCTTTTTTTCTACTTCTAAAGGGCTTTGTCTCCACTAAACTAGTGCCTTTTGCCAGGTTCTAGTCCGGGCTGTCTGACCTTGGGTGGGTCACAGCTTGGGTCTCTCTTTTCCTCTTCTGTGTAATGTCATGCATAACAGGATCCACCTCTTCAGTAGGTTGTTGCAAGAAGCAAAAGAGATCCTGCTGGTACCTAGCACACAGCAACCTCTGTCGCTAGCTCATTGTCATTAGGTGGAGAGTCTTCTACACACTTCTCTGGAGGCTTCTCTCAGAGGCAAAGCAAGCTCTGGGTGCCTCTTCCTCTATGAAATGGGAAAAGAGTGGTCACATCTTTCCTAACTACCATTTGTGAGGATTGTGTTCCTGTTCTTCCAACCATGTTTTACTGTTTTGTGTGTTGTGTTGTGTTATCCTCTAGCAATGCCAAGAAATAGGACTGCCCTTATGTGCCTCTTTTAACATTTTCCAAGGAAATGGGCTCAGAGAAGGCTCTTCTTGCTCCTTTTCCTAACACACCTGAGTCTCACCTGGAGAGAGACCGCCTGAAAAGAATCCAGTCTGCCTTTTGAAGTACCATGGCAGTAGTATGGATTACCTCCTGACTCCCTTTTTTTTTCTTTTTGAGAACTGGGGATTGAATCCAGGGGTACTTTATCACTGATCTACATCCCCATTCCTTTTCATTTTTTGTTTTGAAAGTGGCATCACTTATATTGTTGAGGCTGGCCTTGAACTTGTGATCCTCCTGTCTCAACCTCTCATGTCATGGGGATTATAGGCATGCACCACCGTGCCCAGCACTGTGTGGTGACCAAGGATTGGGTGAAATAGAGCAGGCTCTGTGAGTGTGAGTTGTTATTCTTAGTATGACTTTTTCTCTCACTGTAGGGCAAGGAAATATGGCAGCAAGGCGAATTGCACAGGAGACTTTTGATGCTGTATTACAAGAAAAGGCTAAACGATATCATGTGGACCCCAGTGGTGAGACTGTAGGAGAAACTCTTCAGTTTAAAGCTCAAGGTAAAATGTTTTGTTTTGTTTTGTTTTTGCTGGGAGTGGTGGGGTGGTGGTGTAATGTCTCCAGGCTGGGGCAGGATTTCAGTGTCTTAGACAAATACAAAACTGCCCTGTCCTGGCACTCCTTATTTAAGAGGAAATCACATTTTCACATTGCACACCGGGCAGCCAAATCATTATGCAGAAGGTGGTGTTGTCATTACTGAAGCTTCTCATCAGACTGTCTTCTGAAGAACAGAATTTGGGTGCTGGGAATGGAATCCAGGGCTTTACTCGTGCTAAGCAAATGCTCCACTACATAGCCATACCTCCAACCCTTAAAGAAAAGTTTTTTTTGGTACTGGGAATTGAACCCAGGGGTGCATAACCACTGAGCCACGTCCCCAGCCCTTTTTATTTTTCATGTTGAGACTGGGTTTTGCTATATTTCTTAGGGCCTTAGTTTGCCGAGCTGCTGGGATTACAGACTTGGCCCACCACAACGCCCAGCAAGGATACTTGAATCAGTCAGATGCAATCCCCACCACAACTCCTGCTTATTTTTAAGCTCTTATCAGTTCTTACCTAGATTATTGCAACAGTTTCCTCTGACTTCATCACATCAGCCCTTTAAATAGTTGCCCCTCAGATCTGTTAGTGTCCTGCTTAGGCTCTTGGGGCTCCCCGATTGCAGGGTTATGTCCTCATACAAGTGCAGGAATAGCTACATATCATCTGCAGAGGGGATCTCTGGCTGCCAAGTGTCAGTCCTGCTTGAAAATATTTCCTTTGGAGGGCTGAGGTTGTGGCTCAGTGGCAGAGCACTTGCCTAGCATGTGTGAGGCACTGGGTTTGATTCTCAGCACCACATATAAATAAATGAATAAAATAAAGGTCTATTGACATCTAAAAAATATATATATTTCCTTTGGAAATATTTGTCACACCATGTCAGGAGAATAAAAAATGGTCCCCGCACAGATGTTGGGGTAACATGTGGGTCCCTCATCTTCTGCCTTGGGCTCACAGTTACCTTCCCCCAGGAAGCCTCAGCAGTCCTTGAGGTTGATTTTTGTTACCGTCCCTACCCCAGGAAGTATATTGTGTTCTTACTCCTCTGCCCTGGGCCTATTTCCCCTGGGCTGCTCACAGCTGCATTCGCCTTAGGGTGAAAGGAGGGTCCCTCCTGTTGCTGAGGTCTAAGTCTTTGGGATAGGGATAACAACAGTGCTTTGGACTGAAGAAATTGAAGCTCAGAGATTATCTCTAGATTATGAGATTTCTAAATTTATAGGGACATGGGCTGAATTAGCAACTCAGTGGTGGAGTGCTTGCCTAGCATATGTAAGGCACTGGATTCAATCTTCAGTACCACATTAAAATAAATAAATGAAGGTTTTGTGTCTGTCTACAACAAAACAAATATTTTCTAAAAAATTTACAGGGACAGGGTTGAGAATGTGGCTCAGTGGTAGAGTGTGTTCTTAACACTCCTGCTTTAGCCTCCTGAGTTGCTGGGATTATAGGCATACACCACCACACCTGGCTGGTCAACCTTCTTCTATATCTCTGCTCTACTCTGAACTCTTCCTGTTTCTTATAAACTGGGGCATGGAAAAATGTGTGGCATCCAGCCACCACTCTCCCTCTAATCCTCCTTCTCTAATTGTGACATCAATACCATAATCAATACTTGGATTATCACAGTAGATTCCTTTCTGGGACATCCATGTCCTCTCTTGTCCCCTATAAGGTATTCTGTGAATAACAGCCAATGAGGTCACTCCTCTGCTCAGAACCCTTTGGTGGCTTTTGGTTTCACCCAGAATGAAAATTGAGTCCTATCTAGGACCTGACTTCTGGAAAACCCCCTATTTGTATCTTATCATAGTGGGTCCCTAACTTTGTTGCACTTTAGAATAGTCTGGGGGCCTTTTCAAAATCCTAATGCTCAGGTCAGGCTGTATTCTCATTAATTAAATAAGGATGTCTAGGGACAAAGGAAGGGCCCCTGCAGACTTCAATGTGCACCACAGTTTGGGAGCCACCTTTCTACCACTTTGCTTCTTGTTTCCTCTGTTCCCTTTTGGCTACGTTGGCCCTCACTGGTCCCTTTGCAGGGCTTTGTTCTGACCCCTCTATCTGGAAGGCTTCCTCCTCTAACTGTTTTATCTGGCTCCTCATACTAGGTTGCTGCTTCTAGATACATTGCTGTCAAAGCTGCCCTCTTGGAACAGCCTGTCTAAAAATGACATTTTCTCTTTGCATTTTTGCCTGCTTGAGTTTCATTCTTGGCATTTACTTGTACCTGATACAGTTTTGTTTATTGTCTGGTTCCCTCAACTGTTATGTGTGGCAGAATTCTCCTTTCTCTACAATAACTTCGGTACATACTGCAGTGCCTGCACACAGGAGATGCTCGATAACTGCTTGTTGAACACGTGAACTTGGATTTGGACTTTTTGTGGCTTCTCAACCCATCACTATCTCCTGGTGCACGCACACCTCTCTCTCCCTCTCTTTCTCTCCCTCTCTCTCTTTTCCCCCTTTTCATTTGATTTTTTTTTCTTTTTCTTTTTCTTTTTTTTTTTTTTTTTGTACTGGGGATTTAACCCAGGGGCTTGTGCCTGCAAGGCAAGCCCTCTACCAACTGAGCTATATCCCCAGCCCCTGATTTTTTTTTTTTTAACTAGGTTGTAGATTGATTGAAAAATTTTAAATGTCAGAAAGATACTCCATGAAAAGGCCTAAAGCCAGATGCTGTGGCACACACCTATAAATAAAAAATAAGGACTGGGCTGGGAATGTGGCTCAGGTAGAGCACTCACCTAGCATGTGCAAGGACCTGGGTTCAATCCCCAGCACCACCAAAAAATAAAAATAAAAAATAAATAAGTAAAAATAAAAAAGAGTGGCATTCCTGTGTTTAATCCCAGTACCGTTAAAACAAGCAAACAAAAAAAGTGTCTCTGAGGCCCACCATTTCCATATAGCCATTGTCCATAGTTCACTTCTGTTTCTGGCTTCTCAGAGTTCCTTTGCGTGTGCATGAGCAACTGTGAATATGTTTCCACTTTTCTGTTCTGTTCACTTTCCATTATGGCCTCTTGATGTGGCTTCTTTTCTGCCTTCCCTTCTCCCTGCCTCAGTTTCTGGTTTTTCAGCTCCGTAGAGAGGATTAACCTGGCAGACCTTTGATTTCAAGCAGCTTTGGATCAGGTGCTTCTCTTGGGCCTGGTCAGCTGTCATGAGTGTCAGGTCAGCTGTCATGAGCGTCGTGTCAGCTAAGGCTTCTGCCTCATGGTGGCACTGTGGGCTTAGATTTCCCCATGAGAAGCATCTAGGGTTGGCAGCCTCTGTAAATTCTGCCTGCTACAAGATAAAAGTAGAAACACTGAAGTGTTTGGTTGCATTAAAGAAGCCCAGGTTTGCCTGGTGCAATGGTACAGCGTGGGAGGATGAGACAGGAGGATTGAAAGTTTGAGGCCAGCCTCAGCAATTTACCAAGGCCCTAATCAACTTAGTGAGACCCTGCCTTAAAATAAAAAATGATAAAAAGGACTGGGGATGTAGTTTAGTGGTAAAATACCTCTGGGTTCAATCCCTAGTCCCCCCGCCCCCCCAAAAAGAAATCCAGGTTAAGATGGGCATGGTGGTGTGTACCTATAATCTCAGCTACTCAGGCTGAGACAAGAGGTTTGCTTGAGCCCAGGAGTTCAAGACCAGCCTAGGAAATATAGTGAGACCTGTTCATTTTTTCTTTGTTTGCCATAATGGGATTGAACCCAGAGGCACTTTACCTCTGAGCTACATTGCCAACCCTTTTCAGTTTTTCTTTTCTTTTATTTCATTTTATGTTTTCTTGCAGTGCTGGGGATTGAACCCAGAGCCTTCTACATGCTAGACAAGCACTCTACCACTGAGACACATCCCTAGCCCCCCATTTTTTATTTTGAGACAGTCTTGCTAAGTTACCAAGACTGGCCTCAAACTTTCAATCCTCTTGCCTCACCTTCAGCCTCCTAAATTGCTGAGATTAACAAGCATATGCCCCTGTGCCCACAAGAGCCTGTCCTTAAAAAAAGCAGATACCATCTAGGTTGGTGGTGCACATCTGTAATCCCAGCAACTCAGGAGGCCAAGGCAGGATCACAAGTTTGAGGCCAACCTCAGTGACTTAGCAAGACCCTACTTCAGAAAATGAAAAGGGCATGTAGCTCAGTGGTAAAGTACCCATGGGTTCAATCCTCAGGACCACTCTTCCCCTCCCAAAAAATAAGGGCTGGGAGTTTTAAATCATCTCTTGATGATTTATGATACCTAATACAATGTAAATGCTGTGGAAATAGTTGTTACACTGTATTTATAGGGAATGATGACAAGGAAAAAAGTCTGTACTTATTTAGTACAGATGGAATTTTTCTGGATATTTTTAATCTGAGATTAGTTCAGTCTACAGGTGCAGAACCTGCAGGTACAGAGGGCAAACTATTGTCAACCCAGACTTTTGTGTGGAGGTAGTGGGGAAGTACTGGGGATTAATCCCAGGCCTTTGTACTAGGCACACTCCCACTGAGCTACTTTTTAAACTTTGACAACACATCTAAATTTGCAAAAAAAAAAACCAAAACTTAGGTATAAACACTTTTCTAGGCTGGTGGTCCATGGACGTCTGTTTGTAATCTCTGGTCTAAACTGCTTTTTTGTTTGTTTTTGGATTATTTATTTCAGATCTCTTAAGGACAGTCCCAAGATCCAGAGCGGATATGTATGATGACGTTCACAGTGACAGCAGATACTCTCTCAGTGGATCTGTAGCTCACTCTCGAGATGCTGGGAGAGAAAGCTTGAGAAGTGATGTGTTTCCAGGACCCTCCTTCAGATCAAGCAATCCTTCCATTGGTGATGACAACTACTTTCGCAAAGAATGTGGTCGGGATCTGGAATTTGCCCACACTGACACCCGGGACCAGGTCTTCGGGCACCGGAAATTAGGGCATTTCCATTCTCAGGACTGGAAATTTGCACTCCGTGGCTCTTGGGAGCAAGACTTTGGCCACCCAGTTTCCCAGGAATCATCCTGGTCACAGGAGTATAGTTTTGGTCCTTCTACTGTGTTGGGGGACTTGGCCTCCTCCAGGCTGATTGAAAAAGAGTGTTTGGAAAAAGAGAGTCAAGATTACGATGTGGATCATCCTGGGGAGGCTGACTCTGTTTCCAGGGGCACTGGTCAAATTCAGGCCAGAGGCCGAGCTCTAAACATCATTGACCAGGAAGGCACCCTTCTGGGAAAGGGGGACACTCAGGGCCTGCTGTCAAAGGGTGGTGTTGGAAAACTTGTCACACTGAGAGGTGTGACCACAAAAAAAGTACCCACTATAAATCGTATTACTTCCAAAACTCAGGGCACTAACCAAATTCAGAAAGCTACTCCAAGTCCTGATATTACCCTGGGGACAAACCCAAGGACAGAAGACATCCAGTTCCCCACTCAGAAGATCCCTTTGGGGCTCGATCTAAAGAACATTCGGTTCCCTAGAAGAAAGATGAGCTTTGACATTATAGATAAGTCAGATGTTTTTTCAAGATTTGGGATAGAAATAATCAAATGGGCAGGATTCCATACTATAAAAGATGATGTTAAATTTTCCCAACTTTTCCAGACTCTCTTTGAACTTGAAACTGAAACCTGTGCTAAAATGCTTGCCTCATTCAAATGCTCCTTAAAACCAGAGCACAGAGATTTTTGCTTTTTTACTATCAAATTTTTAAAGCACTCTGCTTTGAAAACACCCAGAGTTGATAATGAGTTTTTAAACATGCTTTTAGACAAAGGTGCTGTGAAGACCAAAAATTGCTTTTTTGAAATCATAAAGCCCTTTGACAAATACATAATGAGACTTCAAGATCGACTTTTGAAGAGTGTCACACCCTTGCTCATGGCCTGCAATGCCTATGAGCTCAGTGTCAAGATGAAGACTCTCACGAACCCTCTGGACTTGGCTATTGCCCTGGAGACCACCAATTCTCTCTGCCGGAAGTCTTTAGCTCTTTTGGGACAGACATTCTCCTTGGCTTCTTCTTTCCGGCAAGAGAAAATCTTAGAAGCTGTTGGTCTCCAAGATATAGCTCCTTCTCCTGCTTCCTTTCCAAACTTTGAGGACTCCACTTTGTTTGGGAGAGAGTACATAGACCATCTGAAAGCCTGGCTAGTCACCAGTGGGTGTCCTTTACAGGTCAAGAAGACTGAAGTGGAGCCAGCACGAGAGGAGGAGAAAATGATTGCTCCTATGAAACCAGAAATTCAGGCCAGGGCTCAGAGTGGTCTGAATGATGGTGAGGAAAGCAGTGGAAGTTTCTATGTGTTGTGGCTTATTTTCCTGATTTTTCGATAATGTCTCCTATTCTCTTTGAGATTTTTACACAGCAGTTCTTTAGTTAACTGAAAACCAATCAGGATTTTAGTAGAAAACTCACACTGGCCAGTACGTACACATGTCTGCCATTCTTCTGTGTATGTGTGAGAATCTTCTACACATAAGCCCTTAGATATTTTGGAGACAGAGATCTCTTTGGCATTCTCATGGAAAGCTGTGACCCTTCCAGGACAAATGGACACGTATTTGTACACAAAATTTTACCTATACTTTTTCATCAGGAGAGCAAAGTTAAGATCCCCTGTTCCAACATACCTACCCATCCCCAGGTCTTACTAGAAGGAAGGAAAAAAAAAAAAATGCTAGATGCTGTCTCTGAGGATTCTCCCAGCTCCAGAAGGAAGGAGATCTCTTAGGTTGAAGGGGTCACAGGAGGGGGGCCCCTGTCCACCTGGGGAATCAGGGAGACTGGTTGAGTTGTGTTGAAGAATGCGCCACCAACCAGGGTATTTCAGGTGATGACAGCACCTTTCCACCCCACTTCCTTTTCTAGATTTGCTAAAAGTACTTGAGTTTACTTAATTACACTAGATAACCAGCAGTTAATATGGTGGCCAAGAAATAGGACTAGAAATGATTGTTTGCT
Organism: Glaucomys volans; assembly: GCA_020662805.1. NCBI lineage: Eukaryota > Metazoa > Chordata > Mammalia > Rodentia > Sciuridae > Glaucomys > Glaucomys volans. The sequence continues at coordinate 101,188 of JAJEJO010049193.1, forward strand.
TCCCATCTTCCCTCCTCTTACTCCCAGAGTGGATATTCTAACAGCACAGAGGTCATAAGCATTTATGTAACCATGTTCTCTTGCTACTGTGACCAGTGAGGAAGCACTTTTTCCCTGACATGGTTTTCAGCTTCAATTGTCCTCAGCCCAGTGGGGACTTTCATTTATACCTGATTTTTTTTCCCTGTTCGTCCTCATGGAGCCCTGACTGTGAGGCAGTACGTAAGTCCTACCATGTATGGGTAGCCAGAACTACTCCCAGAGAGGGATCCTGAGGGAAGTGGGTTCGGGACCAAAGCATTACCCTCCCCAACCTCTAAAGTACTAAATGGAAAGTCAGTGTAACAGGGTATTGAAAGACAGCAGAAGGGAAGGGTCACCTGTAATCTGAAGTGGCTCACCACCCACCTGTGGTATTTTTGCAGCTGCACACATGCTGGAGGTAAAAGTTACCATCTGCTTTTTTACATGATTGCAGCATTTTCTACATCATACCTAATGTAAATCACCTCACCTTTCTCTTGATGTTGAACTCATGGTGCCTTTTACTAGAGGTTTCTGAAGCCAAACAGGTGGGGTCACATGTAATTGGCATCCACCAGCCTTGGCTCTGTGCCTACACAGCTAGATAGCCAGTGAAAGGACCCATATCTCACAGGAGCCGCTGAACAGTATCAGGTAGTGTCACTGCCCATTGCTGCACCTGTTCCTGTTAGAAATGCTGGGATGACATCTTTCATTGAATGTATTGATTATTTTTAATTTTTCTTTTTAATCCTTCAAAAGATATTCTCAGGGATAGGGTGGCTGGGCCAAAGCTGTGGCCCCCTTCTGGCCATTTCATGGTCAGTCTAGCTAGAGATGACCAAATTTGCAGCAATTTGCAAATGTCATTGTCTTTGAAAGCTTTTGGTTTGCACTTCATATTCTTTTGTAAAATAAGCAGTTTTAAAATGAGAGCCAACAGGGCTGGGGATGTAGCTCAGTTGGTAGAGTGCTTGCCTCCCAAGCACAAGGCCCAGGGTTCAATCCCCAGCACCAAAAAAATAAAGTGAGAGCCAACAAAGAAAAGAATTTCATAAGGGAAGTACTTTGCAATAACATGACAGTTGAAGGATTGATTTATCCTGTGCTAGGAGTGATGTTTAAAATAAGCAATATATCTAAATAGAACAAATAAAAAATACGTAAAAAAAAATCAGCTGACAAGGCATGGTGACTTGTTAGCTATGACTAGTTAGCTATACAGAAAGCTGAAGCAGTAAAATCACTTGGGCCTTGGAGTTCAGGGCCACCTAAGAAATAGTAAGCTCCTATCAAAATAATAAACATGGGGCTGGGGTTGTGACTCAGTGGTAGAGCGCTTGCCTGGCATGTGTGAGGCCCTGGGTTCGATCCTCAGCCCCACATATAAAAATTAAAAAAAAATAAAAGATCCATTGACAACTAAAAAATAAATAAACATAAGCTCAAAGAAGCTGGGGGTACTGCTCTGTGGTGGAACACTTATCTAGCCAGTAGGAGGGTCTGGGTTTGATCCCCAGTGCCACAAATGGAGCTCCAATGCAAAGACAGCACTGTGCAGTCATTTACAGAGCAAACTGGAAAACCACTCCAGTTCAAGGGTAACTTTAATTAAATGACTGAACAAATAGACCATTCTGTGCTATTAAAACCAGCAAATACCAGGAAGCTAAACAATCATTAGTTGAAGAAGCAAGCTCTTCTGCATTGCTGGGAGCATTATAAATTTACACAGTTGTATTAGAAGTTTAGTTTTCATGAATTTGGTGCACACACTCACAGGAGTTTAGCCCAAGGGTGCTTTACATGCCAGTTTTTTTTAAATTTTGGAACAGGGTCTTACTAAGTTGCCAAGGCTGACCTCAAACTTGTGGTCCTCCTGTCTCAGCCTTTTAAGTAGCTGGAAATACAGGTGTGGCCACCACACCCAGCTTAACACATAGTTTTTGTGAAGTAACTTAGAGCCTTTGACTTGTTTTGGGGGGTTTTGTTGTATTGGTGCTGGAGATAGAACCCGGAGCCTTGTGCAGTTTGTGCAAGTGTTGTACCATTGAGTTACACTCTCAGCCCTGACTTATATTTAAATATGTCTATTAAATTTTTTAATTAGGAAATTTTCCTAGTGAACTTGTTTTTTGCCAATTACAAAACACATGTATGCTTCTCTCCACCCTCCCAATACTGGGGTATTAAACCCAGGGTCTTGTACATGTTAGGTAAGCAGTCTACCACTGAGCTATACCCCCATTCCTTTTTTTTTTTTTTTTGTAGTTGTAGATGGACAGAATGCCTTTTATTTGTTTATGTGGTGCTAAGGATCGAACCAAGTACCTCACACATGCTAGGCAAGAACTCTGCCACTGAGCTACAGCTCCAGCCTTACCCCCATCACTTTTAAAATTTTATTTTGATATGGGATCTTGCTAAGTTGCCTAGATTGGCCTTGTACTTGTGATCCTCCTACCTCAGCCAGCTTCTGGAGCAGCTTAGATTACAGGTTCACAGTGCCTATACTTTTTAAAATGTATTTTATATCTTTACATTTCTACTATTATGGACATTCAAGTTAAGTGATAAACAATGGTGGAAAATTGCTACATATCCTTTCCTTTTCTAGGCTGTATACATAAATTGCTCCGTACAGTTGTAAGTCTGTGACATTTCACTTCTAGTAGTTATGCTGTTGTATCATTGGGAAGGACTTTTTGTATATTGGTTTCTAGAATAAAATACCATTTTCATCTTTTCAAAGCCAATGTCTTGTGAATGAGGACTTCAGTTGCTGGTGCCTGCTTAGGTTCAGTGCGAAGCCCTGTGATTCACTGTGCTGGTCCTTCCAGGGCATGCATGGTCTAGTATGTTTCTCAGAAAAGCCATTCTGTGTGTTTCAGCTGTTCCCCAACGAGCAGATCACAAGGTGGTGGACATCATTGACCAGCTTGTCACACGCATTGTGGAAGGCACCCTGTCTCCCAAAGAGAGATCCATTCTCAAGGAAGACCCTGCTTACTGGTAGGTCTTTAAACGTTGACCCTACAAACCCCTCACACGTGGTGTTCTGCTGGTGTTGAAAGCATAAGCTGAGATGTCTTTTTGAACAGCAGTGTCATCCAGTGGTAAGAGCATGAGGCTGGATTCAATGGGTCAGCAAGCCCCAACTCTGCTGAGACCAGCCATGGGTCTTCTCTTGTCTGAATGAAAACTCAGAATTCTTTCTTCTCTTGTTTTAAGGGTACAGTGAGATATATGTGTGTCAAGAGCACGTAATGGGAAAAGTAATATCATAGCAGTCATTTGCAATTTATTACTATTTGTGACATTGTCTTCTCCGTTTACCTTACTGCTGCTACTTATGCATAGAACAATTTTTTAACATTACAGATTGATTATATGTAAATATAATACTTGCTTATTAGAGTAAGCACCATAGAATAGAAAGTAGGAGCCCACCTGTGTAACAATTGACATCCACTGATGTTTTCATGTATATGATGCTTCTTGGCTTACCATGGGGTTACATACCAATAAAACCCAATAAACACTTTGGAAGTTGTGAAAATATCACAGATGGTTGGGTATAGTGGTGCACACCTGTATCTAACACACCTAACCTCCCAAACATCACAGCCTAGTAACACAGTACACTATAGAGTGTCAACTGTTCCCTTCATAATCCTGTGGCTGACTGGGAACTGGCTTACTGCTTGTGCCCAGCATCATGACTTGTACCACATATCACTAGCCTGGGAAAAGATTCAAATTCAAAATTTGAAATCTGGTTTCTACTGAATACATATAACTTTCGCACCATTGTAAATTGAAAGGCCAGTCTGGGAAATTTAGTGAGACCCTGTCTCAAAAAGAATAAGAATGGTAGAGTGTCCCTGGACTCAATCCTCAACACCCTCTCCTCCTAAAAAAGATAGATTTAGGGGTCAGATGAGTCCCAGGGTCTGATCTCCAGCAACACAAAAAGAGAAAAAAGATACAGAGGCACCTTTTAGAAGTAGTTTGAAGAACTAAAAATCACTGACTTCAATATGTGGAATAAGCATGGGAATGGGTCATGACAGTAACATTTTTTTTTTTTTTTTAATTTTAAGTTCAATTGTTTTTCTGGTAAACCAATACAAGTGCCACTTTGAAAAATTCATGCATACACACCAGAAACCTAAGCTTACCAGTTTTTCATCTTTATATCACTCCCCTTCCTCCTGTAACCTCCAGGTAATTCTGCCTGAGGGAGTTCAAGGATTATAACATTTTCCATTTTCTTCTTCTTCTTCTTCTTCTTCTTCTTCTTCTTCTTCTTTTTTTTTTTAATTTTGAGACAGGATCTTGCTAAGTTTCCCAGGTTGGTGTCAAACTTATGATCCTCCTGCTTCAGCCTCCCAACTAGCTGGGATCCCAGGCATGTGCCACCATACCCAGCTTGTTTGAGGAATTCTTAGTCTCTGATCAGATTATTCCCTTCTTGCTAGCCCCCAAAGTAATTACAGTCATCCTTCAGAAACCACAAGATCCCCATGCATACCAAAATCTGTGTAAGTTTTCAGTCCCTCATATACAATGGTGTATTTGCATGGAATCTATGCACATCTTCCCGTATACTTTAAATCATTTTTAGATGACTTGTGATGCCTAATGCAGTATAAATGCTATGTACATAGTTTTCATACTGTGTTGTTTAGGTATTGACAAGAAAAAATTTATTCATGTTCAGTAAAAACAAGGTTTTTTTTCTTCTTCTTCTTTTTCTTTTTTTTAGTTGTGAATGGACCTTTATTTTATTTACATGTGGTGCTGAGGATCGAACCCAGTGCCCCACCCATGCCAGGCAAGTGCTCCACCACTGAGGCACAACACCAGCCCAAGACATGGTTTCTTTTTTTGAATATTTTTGCCCCACATTGGTCAAATCCAATGATGAAGAACCCGTGGATATGAAGAACTGACTATAATAGGTTATTTTTATTCATTAGGGAATGAAAGGGTCAGACTCCAGGGAATAGGCTGCCATTATCTCTGTCTCTGAGGGCCAACAGAGATTTGACACATCCTTCCAATGGGGAAGGGGCAAGTATGGTTTGTTCCTGGTGGAGCCTTGTGGACAGACCTGGCCTTTGCATTTCCATGAGGTACCCCATCCCAATCTGGTGCACTAAAGTACAGATACTCACTGCATCTTTGCTTCTTCCTTTGGAATATCAAGTAGCAGATTTCCTTCTCTTATGAGAGAAATTGCAAAAGCCAGGAAAATGATCCCAAAGTGCCAGAGGAAGAGATGAAGGCACACATCACAGATGGTTTTCTTCCATCTTCTAAATTGTCCCCTGAGGGGGGGGCCACCCTGACTGTGTTCTCAAGAGGCAGCCCACTAGGTCTACTTACTTACTTATTTATTTAATCATTCATTCATTCATTTATTCATTTTTAATATTTTTTTATTTGTAGATGGACATAATATCTTTATTTTTTTATGTGGTGCTGAGGATCGAACCCAGTGCCTCACAGGTGTGAGATGAACACTGTACCACTGAGCTACAACCCCAGGTCTACATATTTACATGCTCAGGAAAAAGCACATGGCTAAGAGCACCTCTTGACTAGCTCCTGCAGCATTGTTCGAGGCCCCCAAAGTTAAAATCTAAATAATTGATACTTGAGGGGGGGAAATGAATCTTAGATATCTAAACAAATCAGGCAGCGCAGGGAAGGAGAGGAGTATGTGCCCAGTCCTTTTTCTTATTCAGAATAAGGATAGAGTTAGGTTTTGTTGTTATTGTCTTTTTGTTTTGGTTTTTGCAGTATGTAACCCAGGGCCTCACACATGCTAGGCACTCTACACACAGCTCTAGTCCCCAGCCCTAATTGTGAGTCTGGATGCACAAACTACATAGCTTTGAACTGTGTGAGTAAACAATATTGAGAAATTGTTTAAACCCCAAATCATGATAAGAGGAATAGATAATTTAAAACCTTGACAGGAGATATGAATCTATTTCTCTAGAAAGGGAAGATGATGTAATCCAAATAAGGATATAGAAGATTTACTAACATAGTGAACACGCATAAACAGAAGATAATCTGCTAATATTTGTTAAGCAATTAATGACTGCTGGCAGTATTCACAGCCTTGCTGCATAACAAAAGGTGTGTGTGATTCAAGCCTCAATAACATAAAGAAGTAGTTTCCTATCTCTTATTTTCATCCTCCCCCACTTAGGGATAGAAAAACTAAAGCACAGAAAGGCTCATAGCTAATTGGCTGTGCTGTGGTTTGAACCTAGTGCCAACTTGCAAGTATTGTGTTCTTTTATTATTTTTTTCTTTTATTCTTTTGTGGTAGTAGGGATGGAAGCCTAAGGCCTTGATGTTAGGCAAGTACTGTACCACTGAGCCACATCCATAACCCTTTTTATTTTGAGACAGGGTCTGGCTAAGTTTCCCAGGCTTTGAATCTGGGATCTTTCTGCCTCAGCCTCTCAGGTAGCTGGGGATTATAGACATGTGCCACTGTATCCTGCTTGGACACTTGATTAAAAAGTAGGCTTTGTGTTAGATGATTTTGCCCAACTTTACACTAGTAGAAGTGTTCTGTGCTCTTTTAAGGTCAGTAATGCCAAGCTCTGATGTTCAGTAGGTGGGGGAAAGTATTAAATGCATTCTTATCTTATGATATTTTCTCAAGTTACAATGGGTTTATCAGGGTGTAACTCCCATGTAAGTCTCTAGGAGCATCTTTATTCATTTTTTTTAAAGTTTTTTTTTTTTTTAATATTTTTTAGTTGTCAATGGACCTTTATTTTTTATTTATTTATATATGGTGCTGAGAATCAAACCCAGTGCCTCACACATGTCAGGCAAGTGCTCTACCACTGAGCCACAATCTTTAACACAAACCAAATTGAACATGCACAGAAGTGTTAATGTATGCAATCACAGAGAAAATCACACCACATCCCAAGAAAGAGAACTCACACAGGCTACATTATGCAGTGCAGAAACTTAAAGATCAGCAGCAACTGAAATAAAACATGCATCTAAGTAATTTTTTTTTATGCTTTTATTTTTGGGGGGTACTGTGGATTGAACCCAGGAGCACTTTACCCCTGAACTACATCCCCAACCCTTTTCATTTTTTTTTAATTTAAATTTTAATTTTTTAAAATTGTTTAATTTTTTTATCGGACAATAAATACACAACTTGGAATGAATTTGAGGCAAATTGTGCCATAAGCAGATTTTCTTTAAGTGGCTAAACAAAGTTTAAAAAGCAAGTAACAATAAAAGAAAATTTTTCTGGTATAAGACCAGCAGTACAAAAAAGTAATGTACGAGTACCTGGATAACACACCCGTTTTGCAATAGTGCAATTTTTAAGTACATATTGTTGATTGTCCATAGTCCTCGCAGAGGTACAACTCCACACTTGAACAACAACATGCTGACAATTCCTAAAGAAAACTACTTTTAAAAAAGGCATAACCCAGCTGTTCCCTCATTTGACCAACTCCATCTAAAGTTTGGATGTGCAGAAGGGCTTAGATATATCCAGAGTAAGCCACATGCAACATGTTACTTGATCAATTTTCTAAAAGAAGTTTTCACGACAATGACTGTAAGATAAGGGAATAAAGCATGGAGGAATGAAGTCCTAATTACTATACATGCATTTTTTTTGACAGTAGTGGGAAACCTTTTACAGATAAGTTACAAAGAAAAGGCAAATAAACAATTTCGTACAAGAAATTTAACACATTCTGTGCAATGTCTTCACTTTGCTGTCATCATTTGTACAAACTCTTCATAGTTTACTTGACCATCCCCATCAATATCTGCTTCCCTGATCATTTCATCAACCTCCTCATCTGTTAACTTCTCTCCAGGGTTTGTCATCACATGGCAAAGTTCTGCTGCACTAATATAGCCATTGCCATCCTTATCAAACACACAGGGAATGCTTCTCTATTTTCTTCTTCACCGTCTGTGTCTTTCATTATTCTTGCCATCACTGTCAGAAATTCAGGGAAGTCAATTGTGTCGGTACCATCAGCATCTACTTCATTAATCATGTCCTGTAACTCTGCTTCTGTGGAATTCTGCCCAAAAGACCTCATTACAGTTCCCAATTCCATTGTTGTTATAGTTCCATCACCATCCTTGTCAAATAGTGAAAAAACTTCTTTGAATTCTGTAGTCGGCTCTTCATTCAGTTGGTCATCCATGCTGCAAGGGCTACTGGTTTCCGAGACGGAACCACACAACCAACCACTCTGCTCGCTCGCTCCACTCGGTCTCTTTTTAAAAATTTTTAAAGAGGGTCTCACTGAGTTGCTGAGGGACTCACTAAGTTGCTTGCAATCTTCCTGCTTCAGCCTTCTGGGTCATTGGGATAACAGGTGTGCACTACCACATCCAGCTTCAAAGTAACTTTGAGTGAGGGGGTATTCAGAACTGAAATGAGAGACAGTTTAGGAGGAAGCAACAAAGGAAGCACTCTGTACTAAATATGGCCACAGCACTTAGCAGAAACTGGCTTCAGGTGTGTTTATAAGAATAGGGAGTGGAAGCCGGGCGTGGTGGCGCACACCTGTAATCCAAGTGACTTGGGAGGCTGAGTCAGGAGGATCGCGAGTTCCAAGCCAGCCTCAGCAACTTAGCGAGGCCCTAAGTAACTCAGTGAGACCCTGTCTCTAATAAAAATACAAAATAGGGCTGGGGATGTGGCTCAGTGGCCGAGTGTCCCTGAGTTCAATCCCTGGTTCCAAAAAAAAAAAAAAAAAAGAATAGGGAGTGGAGGTAAAAAGCATTCAGCTAATGGAGCTAGAAGGAAAATGATGAAACAAATTGAGATGCTAAAGGAGAAGGATTAATGGAAATGAAAAGCAGTATATAATGCTATAAAAAATATGTGTGTGCATATTTTTTGTATATATATCTATATCTATCTCCAGGCCGCATGCTGGCTCTCATCTGTAATCCAGCTACTTAGACTGAGGCAGGAGGACTGAAAGTTTGAGACCTGCCTGGGCAATTTAGAGAGACCCTGTCTCAAAATAAAAACAAAAAGTGACAGGAATGTAGTTAACTGATACAGTACTCTCTAGCATGCACAAGACCCTGGGTTCAATCCCCAGCACTGCAAATAAAAACAAAAAACAATGTGAAATCGTGGGTTCCACATTCACAAATCCAACTAACTGCAGATCAGGTATATTCAGAAAAAAACATTGGGTCTGTCTAGAACATGTACAGACTTTGTTTTCTTGTCACTCTTCAAAAATAATACAGTGTAATAACCATTTACACAGCATTTACATTGCATTAGGTAGTCTAGGTCATCTAGATAGGATTTAAAGTCTACAGGAGAATTGTTTGTAGGCTCTATGCTAATTCTGTCATTTTATAGAAGGGGCTTGAACGTCCAGAGGTTTTAATATCTGTAGAGGTTCGGGAGCCAATCTCTTGTGAAAATCCCTCTCAATATCCTTTTCTATCTTATTCTCCAGAGTTCATTATTAAATTTGCTTTTTATTCTTTCAAACTATATGATGAAAGCAAATACACACAGGTGGGTATGTACACACAGCAGTTTCAGATGACTTAGCTGTGCTTTAGCTTGCCATTCTCATTGACCATATTATGGGTATCTTTCTATCCTACACATAGCTAGGCCTTCCTTCTCACAGGCACATGTGCACTCTCTTCCTCCCTCCCTCTGTCTCCCTCCTCTCTCTCCCTCCACCTTTTTTTCAGTGCTGTGAATGGAACTCAGGGCCTCACACATGCTAGGCAAGTACTCTATTCCGGAGCTATACCCCTGGCCACAACCTTCTATTTCCTGTACTATTCTTAGCATTATGACCCTGCCATATGATTTCTTAGCTAGGGCACATGCTCCCCTGTCATTTCTCTCATGGGTCTTGTCATTACTCCCTTGGTGGTATAATTGAAAGCTCACCAAGCACTCAGCCTGACTGGACCATTTGAAGAGCATCACTTCTGCTGCCACAGTACTGGTAGCATAGTGTAGTATCAGCCCCACAACTTTTGTGGCTCCAGGGTGACTGGTTTGTGTTGCAAAGCCCCATAAGCTGTGACAGATGACAGAAATTGAGAAGAACTCAACCAGTGCTCAGTCAAGACTCCTGACTGTTCTGTGGTCACTCTGGGCAGGGCCAGGATCGCAGGCCCTTCTCTGGGTCCTCAGTGAAACCAGAAGGAGATCCTCAAACAGCAGAGGACAGCAGGAAGGCTGCTACTCAGAAAGGCTTTGCAGAAATGTGTGGTGTTTTCACAAATGTCTTGCTATGCCTGTCTTGTTGCATAGGTTTTTGTCTGATGAAAATAGTCTGGAATATAAGTATTATAAGCTGAAGTTGGCAGAGACCCAGCGGATGAGCCAGACCTTGCAAGGAATTGACCGGAAGCCAACATCTGCAGAGTGTGCAGTGCGGGCCATGCTGTATGCCCAGGCAGTTCGGAATCTCAAGAAGAGACTGCTTCCCTGGCAGCGTCGGCGACTCCTTCGTGCTCAGGGACTCCGGGGCTGGAAGGCCAGGAGAGCAACCACTGGAACCCAGACCCTCCTGTCATCAGGCACCAGGCTAAAACACCATGGTCGGCATGCTGCAGGCTCCTCACAGACAAAGTCATCCCTGCCAGATGGAAACAATGCTGCCAAGGACTGCCCATCAGACCCAGCCAGACCCTCTCCTCAGGATCCCAGCCCAGAAGCCTCAGGCCCAACCCCTAGGCCAGCAGAAAAGGATGTCTCCGAAACCCCTCACACCTCCTCTCCCAGCCCATCCACTGATGGTGAGTGTTCACTCCTGATCCCCTCCCATGGACCCCAGTCTCTACTCTCATCTTTCCAGAACTGGGAGCAGTGTAGAATAGGTTGCTCAGTGGCCTGAGCAAGGTGGGAGGCAGTAGCTACAGAGACCTGGGAAGGACAGGCACATATGGGGCACTTTCTTCCTTGCTTTTCTAGAGGGCCTGGAATGAGTCCTGTCATCATCCCCTGTTCCTCTCTTGAGGGTAGAATTTTGGTGCTCCCCTGCAGGTCCTGATACTAGGTTCTGTGCCTGTGATTCCATTTCTTTTTTTATTTTTTAATTTTTATAATTGTCAGTGGACCTTAATTTTATTTATTTATATACAATGTTGAAAATCAAACCCAGTGCCTCACACATGCTAGGCAAGTGCTCTACCACTTAGCTACAACCCCAGCCCTCTATTTCTTACTATAGTCTTCCCTCAGTTCCTCTGGGGGAATTGGTTCCAGGACCTCCTAAAGAAACCAAAATCCACAGGTGTTCAAATCTCTTATATAAAACAGTATAGTATTTGCATAGAATCTGTGCACATCCTCTCACAGACTTTAAATCATCTCTGGATTACCGTAGTTCTTAATACAACATAAATACTTCATGGTAGTTATGTTATTTAGGGAATATGAACAAGAAAAAAATCAATACATGTTCAATACAGAATCAGTTTTCTTCTGAGTATTTCTGTTGATTCTTCCCCCCCCCCCCATGGTACTGGTGATTGAACCCAGGGGCTTTCTACCACTGAGCTACACCTCAAGCTTTACTTATTTAGTTATTGCCAGGGATTGAATCAGGGGTGCTTAACCACTGAGCCATATCCCTAACCCTTTTTTTAAATTTTGAGACAGGGTCTCACTAAGTTGCTTAGGGCCTTGCTAAGTTGCTGAGGCTTTGAACTTGTGATTCTCCTGCCTCAGCCTCCTAAGCCACTGAGATTACGGGCATGCACCACCACACATGACTCTTTCTTTTTTTATATTGAGACAGGGTCTTGTTCACTTGCCAGGGCTGGTCTTGAACTTGCAGTCCTCCTGCTTCAAACTCCTGAGCAGCTGGGATTTCAGATATGTGCCACCATGTCCAGCTTGAGTATTTTCAATCTGCATTTGGTTAAATCCTTAGATGTAGAACCAGCAGCAACCATCTGTATATCCTTGACTCCCTCCATACTCCATTTGTCTCATTCTGCCTCATCCTTACCAAGACCTCTGTAGTACTCTGCTGAGGGCTAGTTGACCTCCCTGGCTTCTGAGTTGACCAACAATCCCTTCTATTTCTCTTAGTCACCTTAAGCCTTACTTTCTCTCTGTACAACTGGGCTCAGTCACAGGTGGGAATACTCTCAACTCCTGCATTCTCTGCCTTTTGCTTTATCACAATATAGCCATACTGTGGCTGTACACATGAGGCATCTAGTTTTCCTTATTATCTGCTAAACTGGGCCTGCATATGTGTCTCTGGTCACTATTAGGGTTGTCTGGGGCTGTGAACTGAGGGAAAACGGGTAAGTGGGCCATATGCCCCCAGCAGCCAAACCAGGTATGCTCACCTGATTGACAGGGCAGGGCTCCGGGAGAGACAGTGGATACTTGAGGCTTCCAAGGCTCAGATTTGTAACTGGCAGGTGACACTTCTGCCATATCTTGTTAACCATTTCTAAAAGGGGGGAAAACAGAGTCCTTCTCTTGCTGAACAGAGTTGGAGAGTCACTTGGCAAAGGGCAGAGTACTGGGAGAGATATGTGGGACCATCTTTACAGTCAGTTTTCACTGCCCCACAGTGTTTATGTAGGAAATAGCAACAGCTCAGAAGCCATGACAGGTCCCTTATGTTTTGTAGTTGACATGAAGACCATGGAGACTGCAGAAAAACTGGCCAGATTTGTTGCTCAGGTGGGACCAGAGATTGAGCAATTCAGCATAGAAAACAGCACCGATAACCCTGACCTGTGGTATGTATCCCAGACCTCGTCACACACCCACCAGCACTGGGGGATTAAACCCAGGGCTTTGCACAGGTTAAGCACATGTTTATTACCACTGAGCTACATCCCTATCCCTTTTTATTTTGAGACAGAGTCTCACTAAGTTGCCCAGGCTGGTCTCAAACTTGTGATCCTCCTGCCTCCTTAGTCACTGGGATTATAGGCATGTGCCATTGTACCAGCCCTAAATATTTTTCTAGAAAGCTGTCTGGTTGTTCCACACCATTCACTGAAAACACTACCTTTATTACAGCAATTTTAAAGGCCATGTTCATCAGATTCCATGTTTCAGAGCTTTCTAGTGTATTCTATTGGTCTGTCATATGGACCACTTGACTCTTTTACCCCGCAAAGGCAGTTAGTTGTGAAATCTGTAGTATTTGATGAGGCTGGAACCCCTTTTGGTCTTGTATTTTCCCAGATACTCTTGTATGTTTATTTTTTTTAATGAATATTAGAGTCATATTGTCCTAATCCAGGAAAATTTGTTTTTATTGGGATATGTTTATACATTAATTAAGGGAGAACTGGCATTTTTCTAAAGTTGAGTTGTCCTATTCAGGAAAAAGGAATTGTCTTTCCTTTGATCCAGGTGGACTTTTGTGCCTTTGGGAGTGTTACATTTTCATACCAGCCACAACCCCACAACTATGGTTAAGGGAGGGGTGATACTAGATTCCTGCTGCACTGAGAAGCTTCATGGCCTTGTCTACATGCTATGCTGCAGGACTAAGTGGAGGAGCTCCTGCAGGTGATAAACCCTCCTCTGAGGCCCGCCTCACAGCTCTTTGGTGCTTGGGTCTCTGCAGTAGCTGTGGTAGTGTCTCTTGGCACATCTCCATGTGTCTCATAGCTCAGAGTGTGAGAAGAAGCAGAGAATCAAAATGCATACGTGGAGGCCAGTGAAGTAACCAGAAGGCTGAGGTGTTGCCCATGTCAGATCTCCTGGCTGCAGCATCAAAACTGGTTCAGCACACCTCATGGTTGGTCTCGAATCCTTTGTTCCTTCATCTCCTTCCCCTGAAAATCAGTGAGGCCTCTTAAGTTTGGGTTCCTTTGTTAAGTTACTAGTTCTTATCACTTTATCTCATTGAGAATCATCACCATCAAACCATAGCTGTGACAGAAGAGGCGTGGTGGTTCATTCTGTTTTCCCACCCCAGCTTCATTAGATTCATCCTAGGCAGTTTTAGCAAATAAAAATGTTTAGAGGTATCCTCTGGTTAATAGCACGTTTCATCTGTGTCGCAGGTTTCTACATGACCAAAATAGTTCTGCTTTCAAATTCTACCGCAAGAAAGTGTTTGAACTGTGCCCATCTATTTGTTTCACATCATCATCCCTCAGCCTTCAGGCCAGCATGGGTGGTGAGAGTGCAGACTCTCAGGAGAGTCCCTTAGATCATGCAGAAAGGGAAGGAGAGTTAGAGGATGAGCACCCTCAGCAGGAGGCAGAGCTGGAGAGCCCAGAGGTGATGCCTGAGGAGGAGGAAGAAGAGGAGGAGGAAGAGGAAGAGGACGAGGAGGATGAAGGGGGAGAGGAGGCCCTTACTCACAGAGCCTCCAGGCCAGGAGCAAGAGCTGACAAGTCTGAAGGCTCTGAGGGCAGCCCTCCTGCCGACGGCCTCCCTGGCGAAGGTGCTGAGGATGACCCAGCCGGAACTCCTGGCTTGTCACAAGCTGCCTCCAGCACCTGCTTCCCCCGGAAAAGGATCAGCAGCAAATCACTGAAAGTTGGCATGATTCCAGCTCCCAAGAGGGTGTGTCTCATCCAGGAGCCACAAGGTGAGTGCCTCCCTGTGACAGCACAGTTCTTTCTTAGGAGGCCATGAAAGGTAGTAGAGATATTGCCCGACCATTTCTGAAGAATCTACTAGTCCTCAGCTGTAAAGCTCAGCTGCAAGATTGACCTATACTTACCCACCTTCATGGTGACCTCAGTGCTTTGGTAAGACACTACTTCCCAAATATCTACCCCAGGGGCCTGTGCGTGGGCTCCAAAGTGGCCAGCACAGCATGGTGTTCTCTGGTCTTGTGTTTTCTTACATTTGTTTTTTTCCAAAGCTAGGAATCGAGCCCAGGGTGTCATGAATGCAAAGTGTATACTCTGCTACTGAATTACAGCCCCAGCCCTAGTCTTGTGATTTTAATCTAAAATATTTTCATCAGTTTTGAATACTTTTCCATAATGCCAGTGCAAAACCCATGTTTCCAGTTGGTCTGGCTTCTTCATTAGGCTGTTACTTCCAGCACTCCATGAACTGCCAGGTACCTGTTAATGCCCTGAGTCCATTGGGAGGAGCCCTGACTGTGGGCCTGGGTCATCTAGACTTAGGGGCTCCTTTAGAGAGTAACCTGCCTTCTGAGTTCCCAGAAGTCTTGGGGTAGTGATATTTGCTCCCTGACATGACAGTGAGGGGGAGAGAGGACAGGACACTGTCCCAAAGCAGCCATCAAGGGTACCTCTGTGTGAGGCCTGTGCATTCACAGGCAGCAATGTCCTTTGGGAACAGTTCTTGTGTTTGTGCTGGGAAGCCTGGGTACTTCAATGGATTGCTAACCACTCCACCATAACCTTCCATCCTGCAGAACTTCTATAGATGGCAGCCCAGCATCAGAATGCTTGTCAGATATTCTTTGTTTTTCCTTTGGATGCTCTGTGTTCTTTGTGAGATCAATGAAATAAAACTGGCTTGCTGATCTCCCCTTCATCAAAAATAGTAATAGAGTGATTTAATAGTTCATATGAAAAGCATGATTTTTTTAATTGTTGATTTTATTTTTTTTAATATGTATAGTTTTTAGTTGTCAATGGACCTTTATTTGTTATTTTATTTACATGCAGTGCTGAGAATTGAATCCAGTGCCTCACACACACTAGGCAAGCATTTTACCACTGAGCTACGACCCCAGCCCTGCATGATTGTTTTTTATTAGAAAGTTTCAGGTAGACTTTAATTCCTTACCAGCAGAATAGTCGTAGAGAAATTGAGAGGGCAGAGTTGCACGTAATTCATTTGCTGAAGGAAGGCATTCCTGTGAGGTTTGTGGGTGGGGCTCAGTGATGGAGCGCTGGTCTAGCATGCCTGAGGCACTGGGTTCCATTCCAGCATTGCCAAAATAAAAATAAATGTCTGTGGTCATGGAAAATAATTTACATAGCAGGTCCTTTGTTAGAAATGTGGGAGATTTTAGGTTTGAATAGACTTTTCAAAGTGATGCACCTCTTAGGTGAGCCTTTTTGCTATAGACCAAGTTGCTGACTCTGGACATGCCCAGCCTCTGCGCTTGTTCTATGGGTCATGGCCATTGCTGAGAGGAGCAAGGACCCAGCAGCCACTATGGGGCAGAATGTGGGCACCTTCTATTATCAGAGAGAGTAGGAGCCAAAACCCATAACAAATTGTCTCCTCTTAAGGAAATTGGGGAAAGTGTATGTATGTGTACATACATTTTTCTTTTGTCTTCCAGTCCATGAACCAGTTCGAATTGCCTATGATAGGCCTCGAGGTCGTCCCATGTCCAAAAAGAAGGTGAGTTTAACCATTAACAAGTCTTCACTCGGGCAAAGCCAGGTGCATTGATAAACTGATAGGTCCAGCTACTAGGAAGCTGAGGCAAGAGGATTCCTTGAGTCCAGGAATACCAACCTGAGCAATAGTGAGACCGCATCTCAGAAAAAAAGAAGTGAGCCAGGCACAGGGGCACGTGTCTATAATCCCAATGACTCAGGAGACTGAGGCAGGAGGATCCCAAGTTCAAGGCCAGCCTCTGCAACTTAGCAAGACCCTGCCTAAAAATATTTTTTTTTAAAAAGCCCGGGGAAGTAGCTCAGTGGTAACACCCCTGGGTTCAATCCCAAGTATTGAAGGAGATAAAAGTAACCGATAGCCATATTTCTTTTCTTCCTTTTTTGGAACCAGGGATTGAACTCAGGGACACTCGGCCACTGAGCCACATCCCCAGCCCTATTTCGTATTTTATTTAGAGACAGGGTCTCGCTGAATTCCTTAGTGCCTTGCCCATGCTGAGGCTGGCTTTGAACCCACGATCCTCCTGCCTCAGCCTCCCGAGCCACTGGGATTATAGGCGTGCGCCACCACACCCGGCTCCCAATAGCCATATTTCACACTGAGATGTTACTAGACAAAATACAACAGAGACTTCTTTCAGGGGACTTTTTAAAACCACTCAAAATATAGGAGGGTGATTCTTAGACCATTTAACAAAGAGGCCTAATGGGTGGAGTAAGACTTGAGAGAGAAGCAAGATAGTGTCTTGGCCATTGAGAAGTTAAAGCTTCATAGAATCTGGCTGTGATTAAGAGTTCGTTTGGATCTGCTGGTAAAGAATGTGGGCGTGTGCTCAGTAACAGCCTCCGTGCACGAGGTCCCTTCAGTCTATCAGAGGCTGCTGCAGGGAGGTCAGAAGTGACAGGCATGGGCGTGACTCAGTTGAGGGGAGACTGTAAATAAAGAGAAGCAGATGGGGGGGATGGGGAATAAAGTGGGGTAGGGAGTGTGTCACTGAATCAGAGAAGCCAGGGAAAGTCTCACTGGCAAGTGTCACTGGCCCAAACCTGGAGGAGGTGAGGAGGAGCCTACAGAGATCTTAAGAAGGCACAGTCTGGGACTGGGGCTGTAGCTCAGTTACAGAGCACTTGCCTAGCACATGTGAGGCACTGGGTTCGATCCTTAGTACCACATAAAAATAAACAAATAAAATAAAGGCATTCTGTTCATCTACAACTACAAAAAAATTTAAAGAAAAAAGGAAGCACAGTCTGGATAGAGGCCCAGGCCAGAAAGAGGCCAGTGTAGCAGGAGTGGAATGACAGGGTGGGGGGACCCAGGTCATATAGGATCACAAACAGATGTCATCACTGTGGCCCTTCTCTGAGGGAGGCCCTTGGGGATTTGAGCAGGGGTTTGGGTAGAGACATGCCACTCTGTGGAGAGCAACCTATGGAATGGATCCAGGCAGAGCAGAGGCCCCAGGAGGAGGCTCAGATTTAGGACAGTGGGACCAGGGTATGGGGGAGTGATGAAAAGATGACAGTGGAGTTGGTGGGACTCACTGGTGTCTAAGTATGGAAGAGCAAAAGCCAGGAGTCTGGGTGTCCCCAGGGAAATTGGCCTGGGCAGTTAGGAGGATGAAGCTGCCATTTGTTGATGCACTGGGGCAGAGCATGGGAAAGGGATATGTCCTCCAGGTGGAGAGGAGACACATTGCATTGCATGTGGACCAGGAAGGTCACATGGGACACATGTGGAGCGACTTTGCAGGTCTTTAGCAGTCAGGGAGGCAGGCAAGGAGTTCATCATCCTGACTGGGTTTGAGCTGAGTGGGCACCTGGTGCCTGCCTGGATCAAGGGCACCAGCCCAGTGTAGGCACAGCCAGGCCTTGGAGGCAGGCACAAATGGATTCAAGCTCAGCCTCACCACCTCTCTGTTGGTAACCTTAGCATGTAACTCCTGAGCCTCAGGCTTATGTCTGTAAAATGGGATGGCCACACCTGCCCTATAGGTAGGAGGTAACCAGAATATTAAACAGACCCTGTGCCTGCTGGGTGTCCTGCAACCACTGGGGATGGCAGGTGGCCAAGAAGCCACCCCTGCAGCTCTTCTCCATTGCACCTTAGCCCAACCCCAGAGCACAGTTTTCTTCCAGCTCTGTAGGAAACTGGGCAGTGTGATTATTAAACAAATTGAAAGTTCACAAAGATCCATCCAGACCAAGCCCACCCTGTTCCTCCCACCAGACCCTCCACCCTCCAGCAGCTTTCCTGAAGGGATATAGGCAGGAACAGACAGACCCCCATTTCTCATCTCAGCATCATGTTTGCCTCCTCCATTCTACAGGTCACAGCCTGGTGCTGAGAGACCCCCCAGTGCTGGCAGCTCCCACCTGGTGTCTTTACAGTACTGTCTGTCCCCCTCTTCATGTCCCAGCTCATCTCTCCTGCCTCCCCTCCTTGACACCCTGCAGAGACTTCCTTCCAGTGTGGCGGTGCAGCCTGCATATCACACACACATGTTAACGCTCTGCTTGATACCTTAGGGATATACCTTGGTGTCTGTGAACTCTGCACCTCTCCAGGTTATTTTGTCCCCTCTAGAATGAGAGCACTATGCACCATGCTCCTTGCCTGACTCTCCTCTCCCTCTTTTCCTGACCTGAGGAAAGACCTGCCTTCATTTATCAGAATGTTGGAACCCCTGGCCCAGCCTTTTCTGCCTTCACTCATGTCCTTAGCTGTATTCCAGGGATGGCCTAGAGGGCTTCTCCAGAACCCCACACTCCGAACTCCAGGGAAGATGATATCCCTGGGCACTTCAATGCACAAAACTAGTGGTGACTTTGAATCATGCCTCCAAGGCCTGTGTTTCAGGTGGATAAATTACTGAAGGCTCTCCACCTACTGGGCCTTAAGCTCATCGCACTCAGCCTGTCACCCAGGATTATCCAGCCCTTTCCCAGTTGCTCCCATACTTGTTCCCAAATCAGATGTTCTCTGCTAGGTTACTTCATGAGGTGCTCATGAATTTTCAAGAGTGAATGGAAGTTCCTCCTCAGAGGCAGGAACTAGGCTGGGGGTTCTTAACTTCCCAAGGCCTCTGCCCTGTGGCTTGAGAGGGTACTTGTCCTCCCCACCACCCATAACACCCTTCCTAGGCCCTGTTCTCCACAGTATCAGCTCTTGGCAAGTTCTGTTTAATGCCAGATTATGGACCTTGGAACCCAAGTAGAGCCAGCCCTGAGAAAGACAAGAACAAGGAAGACAGGGTAGCAAGTAAATGAAGCCATGGGTGGGAGATGGAGAGGGGCAGAAGAGCCGATTTCCCCCACTGCCTCTCTGGTTCCCTCCTGTGTCAGGGCCTATTCCTTGGTGCCCCTGGCTCTGGAGTGTGCCCTCTAGATCATCACAAGGCTGCCCTTCCTTATCCATTAAGCACCCCTTCTGATTCCTTGACCCCAGGACCCACCATCTGCAGTGACCAGGCCCCAGAGCCAGATGCCAGTTCTGGCCCATGAAGGGACATCCCCTCAGCCCCCTGCTCTTTATAAGTCCCACATGTTGTGGATGTTGCAGAAACTCATAGGTGACTGGGGCTTGATCATCCTGGGGAGTAGGGAGGACACTGGGAGTGTCAGGTGCAGCTCGGAATGGCCTCTGGCTCCAGGCACTTCCCTGCAGCCCACATGCCCAGCTCTTTCTCTTTCCTCAGAAACCCAAAGACTTGGACTTCGCCCAGCAGAAGCTGACTGACAAGAATCTGGGCTTTCAGATGCTACAAAAGATGGGCTGGAAGGAGGGCCATGGCCTGGGCTCCTGCGGAAAGGGCATCCGGGAGCCCGTCAGCATGTATGTGGCACAGACTCACAGCCCCCCACAGGTGGACAGGGTTAAGGTCAAGCCCTAAAGCCTTTGGCCTGCAGCCTGAGTCTTGGTCCCTTTGGTGTTGAAAATGGCTTAAAGTTGGCAATTAGGTTGTTTTGGTTTGGGGGGGATTTTATGTTTGACTGTTTTTTATTTTGTTTTTTGGGTTTTTTTTTTGAAACAAAAGGAGTCTTCAGATGAGAACTGATTATTTATATACACACCTTCGCATGGCTCCTTCCTGCATCTGTGTAGACTGTTCAGCTGCTTCTTGGCCCTAGTCATTTCAGCCCCGTTTATTATGGTAATAAAAGCTGAGTGGTGTTTTGGGGTACATATGCCTCAGAATCATGCTTCCTTCCCTGGAAAGCAGGCTCACCAGGATGGGAAAAAGTAGACCCAGAGTTTATGAGACCCTACTTATAATATCCAGAGGGCATCTCATTTACTGCTGAGATAGCTCCTGCTGGGTAAGGTGTTTTGCTGGGACCAGGATTTCCAGGCACCCTGAGGTAGCTAGTGCTCTTGAGGACAAGTGAGTGCTCCTGGTTTTCCCATTTCTTATCTTGATTTTCCCTTCCTTTTAACATCTCTGTATGTGCCCTTCATTTCTGTGTCTCATTGATTGCTCCAGCCCATGTCCCAGTCTCTACATCCCAAGCTCTGGGCTCAGGTGCACAACTAACTCTCCATTTTACTTCTTAGGGGAACTGCCTCAGAAGGGGAGGGCTTGGGTGCCGAAGGGCAGGAGCATAAAGAAGACACATTTGACGTGTTCCGTCAGAGAATGATGCAGATGTACAGACACAAACGGGCCAACAAATAGGTATGTGTGAGAACTGGTGCATGAGGACTTCTGCCCACACGGACATCCTGGTGTGTAACATTTCACCCAGAAAGGCCGATGTTCCCCACTTCCTCAAAGCAAACAGTCACAAAATTCTGTAAGGGAAATAAAAGGGTCTTTGGATGCGGATGTGTCCCACTTCTTCCCTTCCAGGTTTGCTGGAGCAACGAGCTTCACACTAGCTAATTGTGACCAGCCTGCCCCATGGGCTGTGCCTCATGGCCTGACCACCCTGGCAGTAGCTTCTGTGTTGGGCTCTGAGGACGTGCATGCAGGCTGTTCCTTGCCAGTTCACACGGGACCAGGTCGCTTCTGGCCCCTCTCTTGCTCCAGTTTTCTCTCACAGATGACAGCCACCTGCCACATAATGCAACCAGGACACAGACTGTTCTCTAGTCAGGAGTGGCCTTGCATCGGAAGCATAAGGATGAACATGGAAGCTGGAACCACAGAGAACAGCACTTGGCCTCATCCTTTTTGAGGGTCTTCAAATCCTTTCTCTTCCGAAGGGCCTTGGGCCTTTAAATCTCATATTCTTTCTTTAGTTACCCTCACCCATGACTTCCCAACTCAGTTTTGAACAAAATCGTTCTCTTCCTGACTAGATCAGAACCACTGATGAGAAAAGATAAACCTTGAAGCTGCAATTACTCTTAAACCATCATCCTGCCCTGGATCTGCCTGGAGCCAAGTACGGTGTGGTGTGTACGTGAAAACCAACATCTACAGTCTCTGGGGAGGAGGTTTCCAACGCCAGCCTGCCTTTCTCTTAAAGAAAAACAGAATTCACCATTCTCAATATGCTTTTTGCCTTTCCTTTTCTCTTTCACATGCTTTCAGCATCAAGTCCTCTCCAAATCTGTCTTGGTTCCTCTCCAAAAGGTGGCACTGCCCACAAGTACCTTGACTTGTTAAGTGCGGAGGACCCAGCTCTGTGGTTAAGTTTCTGGCAGAGGGGTCACTGCTGTCCTGGAGCACCAAAGGCCATGTGGACACAAGCGCAGATTGTACTTTCCTTTCCTTCAGAATTTTTCTAGGGATACAGATTGGTAATCTCCAGGCCTGCACTCTGGTATTAAAGGTGAATGGAGATCTCTGAACAGTTCAGATACTTGCTTTATTGAATATTTTATTAATGGCATTTCATCTCTTTAAAAATCCTGAGATGTCACCAGTTTTTAGCAACAGTCTAATATAGCTGTTTTCAGTGGGGAGTAATTGTTACACATATGAAATTTCTCCCAAATATATGTGTCTAGAATCCACAAAGAAAACAGGCTATACTGTGCTTGTTGGATTTTTTTTCCCCCTGTGCTGAGAATGGAGCCCAGGGCTTTGCACATGCTAGGCAAGCATACTACCATCAAGCTACATCTCGCAATCATTTTAATTTGTTATATTGAGACAGGGTCTTACTGAGTTGCTTAGGTTGACCTTGAATTTGTGATCTTCCTGCCTCAACCTCCCAAGTAGCTGAGGTTACAGGAATGCACCACTGCATCTAGCCACTGGATTTTTTTAGGTGCGTATGGAGTCTTCCCTACAAAGGGCCAAGGGGCTGTAAATACTCCAAGACTTCATCTGTTGCATGTGCAGCAATGTAAAGAATTGTTACCTTAGAGCCTTTGTAAAGAACAAACAGAAAGGCTGCTCTCAGAAGATTGGCTCTGCAGTTGTTTGCTGTTTCAAGAAGGTAATAACAGACCCTTCCAGATTCCTCAGCGCACTCCTACTTGTGTAGCTCCATATGGAATGCTCAGACTGGGGGCATCTCAACCCTTCTTCGTAAAGCAGCAGTGTTGAACTCTTAATATATGCTAAAATCTGGAAGATTTGGAATTCTGCTGACACCCAGAGATTGGGGTACACAGCAACATTTAGGGTGTCAGCCACAGAGCCGAGTGAGACTCAAGACTGTGAGGAATCCTTGCTTTCTGAAAGTTGCAGTCCTCCCAGGCTGTGCTCCTACCTCTGGGTTCTGTCTGACCCTACTGTTCCCACTCCATGCTGCTGCTTTTCACAGCTGGTGCAGTCCCTGGGGCCTGCTTGCTTCTGGTCACTTCTGCTACTTTGACAACTGACAGATCTTTAAGGTTATGGAGGTGCCAGCACTGAGGATGGGCCTCAATCCAACCCTCAAACCAGCCTGCAGGGGTGGGAGGTGAAACAGATTTGGGGGACCCCAGGTATGGGAGTTTGTCTTCTTTACTTTCCTCACCTTTCCAGCAACTTCCGTGTTGGCCATGGGTCAGGTAAACAGATGGAATTCAGAACAGGCACCAGTTCATGGAGGCCTCTTGAGAAGCACCCTTTGTCCTTTAGCAGGGCACATTCCCCACCCCCAGCATGGATCTAGCTCTTTCTTTCCAGCTTAGCTGTGACTATTGTGTGCACTCTGTCCTGTTTGTTTTAATTTATTAAAAAGCAAAGTATTGAGGAATTGCTGGTGTGTGGGCTCTGGTTGCAAGCCTCCTGCCCACTCCTAGACACGTCTGTTTGACCTGAGGTGGTTTCAGTAAGCCTTGACTAATGTCAAAGGAACAGCTACTTCTTGAACCTAAAAAATCCCATAAATGCTGGGAGGATGCTTTTCCTATGGTTTTAGCATCGAGGCTGTGAAAGTATCCCAGAGAGCCTGGGGCATGTGGCAGTGTGTCCTGGTGCTGGTCCAGGGCTAATGCCACTGGACCTCTGTATCCCTTCCTCTCCCCTCTTCTCCACCCAGTCTACCCTTGCTCTCAGACCAAGGCCATTCTACAGGGAGGGAGCATTGCGTGCAAGCGGGATGTGCAAGTGTGTGACCTTGTCAAAGTCACTGTTTTTTCTGTCATTCTAGTTCCAGGGTCTCTTCCACGAGGACGACAGGCATCCGGAAAGTGCTAACCTGCCACTTTGGGTGCTTACCGTCTCTGACTTGTTTCCATCACTGGAAATCCCATAGACAATGTTAGTGATTTTGGTCCTTGGTAAAACCTAGAAGATGTTTGTGATGTTACCAAATGGAAGTTTTGTTTTTTAAGAACCTAAGAAGTTGTGAACGTTGTCAATCACTTAGCAGTTGCAATAAATGTAGAGGAAACCCAGTTTCCCATGATCTCCATTGATGTGATTTTTAATCACACCTGTCAGAGGTGGTAATATAAATGAGTTACCTGAAGGCACACTGCTGCCCAGGACCTGCCCTCTGCTGGCCCCGGGACTCTTCCCTCAGGTCTCTCAGGTCTTCCCCAGGCTTGCCCCAGTGAGGGGTCCTTGCATTACCAACCAGGGAAGCAGAGAGATGCCAAAGAACTGGTGGTGGCTGTGGCCAAGCTCTGGGAAGGAAGATCCTGGTCTGCATGGGGAGTTCATTGCAGAGAGCACAAGCCTTCTGTTGAGGGTGTCGAGAAGTTTCAGTCCATGACTCATCAGCCTCACCCAATCCTGGCTTGGGGTATCAGCTGCAAGAGGTCCACGTGGGCCTCCCCTTACTTAGGAGTGACGTCTAGTGAATGATCAGAACTACCCATTGTTCCCCTGTGATTCCTCTACCAACAGCCCTTGACCCTTTAGGGCAGGAACAAGGGCAATGGGCACAGCAGGAGAACGAGCCTGGGACTGGCAGGGACCCCACCTGACCACAGTGTGAGGGTAAGGGGCCAGGCTGTGGGAAGGAGGCAGGTGGTGATGCATTTAGGAAGGTCCCTACCAGCAGGTTAGAGATAGGCAAAATGGGCCATAGGGAGTTGGTGCAGGACCCAGAGCCTCGCTTCTCCCTGTCGTGTCATAGAGGACATGCAAGACCAGCGGCGACTCATTTCCCCCCAGCCGTGAGGTGGGTGTGGTGTATGAGCAAGCTCCTTCCAGGCACCCCTGCCCTATCTTACTCTCCCCAGTCAGCTCAGACTGTCCCCTTCAATAGAGGAGCAGAAGTAGGGTCCAGGCAAAGAGGGATAAGTGGTCCTCCCTCGTGTTGTGGGGGGGCATTAAGGACTGATGTGGGGATCTGGGAATGACGAGCCCCTACTGGGGCTGGAGCCACAATCTTGCCCAACTACCATCCTGCCAGCTGTGCTTCCGCATGGTACAGATGGGGAAACAGGCCCAGGAAGAGGAGCAGCTGGGTCCCAGGCTGCACAGTTGGGGCCTCTTGATCCTTCAAAGCCCTCTTTTGAAGACAGAACCTGCCTCAGTCTCCCATCTGAGTATGGGCTGACCCCTCATCATAGCAGGGAGCAACACTTTGAGCTCAACAGTGGGACTTAAAATTGAGTCCAGGGGTCAGGAACCAGTTTCTACTCCTGAATGTCAAGTGTGGAGGAGGCCCCTATGCTGCCAGCTTACCATTAAGGGAGCTGCACCCCACCCTGCCCCTTACCCCCCGCCACCTTTTTTTTTTTTTTTTTTTTTTTGTGGTGCTGGGGATTGAATCCAGGGCCTTGTGCTTGCAAGGCAAGCACTCTACCAACTGAGCTACATCCCCAGCCCCTCTAGCCCTTTTTTGTGCCTGTGGATCTTTATCCAATCTTCAAGGCCCTTCTTCTGCAACCCCTTCTTCCAGGAAGCCAGAAATTCCCAACTGCCCTTCTGGCTTCTCCAATCCTGTTCTTGGCCACCCTGAG
Organism: Glaucomys volans; assembly: GCA_020662805.1. Classification (NCBI taxonomy): domain Eukaryota; kingdom Metazoa; phylum Chordata; class Mammalia; order Rodentia; family Sciuridae; genus Glaucomys; species Glaucomys volans. The sequence continues at coordinate 126,863 of JAJEJO010049193.1, forward strand.
CTGGGGCTGTCAACATCCCACTGCCACATCCAGGCTAGAGGTTTCTCTTCTGGGGTCTGAATCTTCGCTTCAGATCCCACCAGCACTAAATTCATGTTTGATGAAAAGACGTGAGCCAATGTACTCCACCATGTCTGAAGTCCCATCCCAGTGGGCAGATCCCAGCTTTGGACAGGCAAACTCAGGCCAAGTTCCAGATGGGGCCGTAACAAATTGGCAAGTCACTGCTCGGCCTGAGGATTTGGTTTCCTTCATCTATAACATCAGCTGATAAAGGATAATGTGGTCCTGGAAGGAGAAATCCAGAGTGTCACTGTCAAAAGGCAACATTTCAGGCTGCGGTTGTGGCTCAGTGGTAGAGCACTTGCCTCGCACATGGAAGACACTGGGTTCAATTCTCAGCATCATGTGTAAATAAGTGACTAAAATAAAGGTCTATCAACATCCAAAAAAAATTTTTTTAAATAAGGCAGAAATAGGAGGACCACAGGTTCAAAGCCAGGCTGAGTAATTTAGCAAGACCCTATCTCAAAATAATAGAAAGGCCTGGGGACATAGCTCAAGGGTAAAGCACTGCTGGGTTCAGTCCCCAGTACATACATATATACCTGGAATGGAATAAGGATGGAGCTCTAGGATAGCATTTGCCTAGCATGTTCAAGCCCTGGGCTCAATACCCAGCACTGGGTGCCAGGGAGTCCTTGGAAGTAAAGTCTTCTCCTCTGTAGTTCCCTAACTGTTCATTTTGTTCCACCTCATTGGCCAGTTTAATGCAGCCCAAGGTCCATGTATCCTATTTTACTGCTGATGACCAGATTCAAATTCCTTCTTCCTCTAACGAGCTTTGTCAATGCAAAGATTACAGCTCACTGGTCTGGGGGCAGGGGGATCTGGACAGAATGAGACAGTGACTCCATCACAGCCATGAAATGAAATGCCCTCAGCAAGAATTAAATTATTTCAGTGTGGTGAGGTAGTGCACTCCTGTAATCCTAGTGACGTGGGATATTGAGGCAGGAGGATTGCAAGTTCAAGGTCAACCTCAACCACTTAATGAGACTTGTCTCAAAATAAAAAGACTGGGGATGTACCTCAGTGGTAGAGTACCTGCCTAGCATGTGTGAGGCCCTGGGTTCAATTCCAAACGCCACAAAAAAGGAAGAGAAGGCAGATTGTTTGGGTTGATATTGAGTTAATTCAGGTTACTTTTCCTTGCAAGGGTTAAACCAAAGGAAACTTCTTTATCATGACAACTAAAACTGCCTATGTGGGAATTTGACTATTATCTCTCCTGATTTTTTGGAAGGTCAGATAAACACCTAAGTTTCCATTTATGGTGAGGTGGAATGCTGGCATGAGTGACTCCATTTTGGTTTGGTTTGTTGGAGTCGAGTTCAGTAGTCAGTCCTAATCAGTGTCCTATAATTTATAGTAATGCAATTGAAAAGTCACTTTAAAAAAAGTCACTTTCCTATAGTGTTTACATCACTGGTTTTTAAAATATTTATTTTAGTTGTAAATGGAAGCAATGCCTTTATTTTACTTATTTATTTTTATGTGGTGCTGAGGATCAAATCCAGTGCCTCACACGTGCTAGGCAAGCGCTCTACCACTGAGCCACAACCTCAGCCCATACATTGCTGTTTTAATGTATTTATTATGCTCTATAGAAATAGAAGCGCATTGGGAGATCAAGGCAGGAGGATCGCTTGAGATCAGGAGTTTGAACTCAGCCTGGGCAACACAGTAAGACACTGTCAGGTAAAGGAAGGAAGGAGGGAGAGAAGGAGGAAAATTAAGTCAGTCAAATATACAAACACCTGGTAACAAATTCTGGAAAATTCCACCATTACCTACTACAAAGTGGACTAGGTTACAGGATTGAATTTTTAATTTATCTCATACATCTCCACATGGTTTGAAATCTTTGCTGACATGACTTTAGTAACAAAAAGTTAAGTTCTGTGCAAACCAGGATGAAAACCTCAGCCTTGGATTCATTTTGAAAATTAAAGGAGACCACAAAACATGGACCCCAGGCCCACCAACAGTGACCAATTTTCTGCTAGGGGGTGGCTTTTCTGGACTCTCTAATTCTCACATCCAGCAGAGGCCAGCCCATTTCCCACAGCAGAAACAGACCTAGCAGCGTCTCACTCTAGAGCTCACACTCCTCCCAGGATTTCCAGGAGGTCTCATTTGCTTTAGCAGAGCTGGGGATAGAACCCAGGGCCCAGTACTTGTTGGGCAAGTGCTCTGCCACAGAAGCACGTTCCTGGCCCCTCACCTGGGATTGAGCCCTGGGTCGTTCTACCTCTAAGCTCTGCATGCCCATTTAGGCTTTTTGTTTTCATTTTGAGACAGGGTCTTACTGAGTTAGAAAGTGGCCCTGAAGTTGTGATCCTCCTGCCTCAGCCTCCTAAATTGCTGAGATTACAGGTGTGTACCACTGCGCCTGGCTCCCTCATCTGGTTTTGAAGCTCCTCATACACACACATGCGCCATTGTGCCAGGCTCACTTCACACTTAATGTGTTTGTGTTAGAGTAAGGATCTCCTCTTGCCCTGGTGGGATGGAGGAGACGTAGACACCTCAGGGATTCATAGCAAAGGCACGAAGGTAGACAGTGAACACAGGTGGCCTTCGATTTACAGTGAGCTTGTGGGCTGGGGGTGGGTGCACCTCAATTGTAGGTGCCTGGCTGGCATGCACAAAGCCTCGGGTTCTCTCCCTGGTATTGCAAAAAAAGAAAATCCAGTTGCAAAGCATGGTGTGGTTTTTGTAAAAAAAAAAATGTTTAAAATATTGGCAAACCCCCTGCATACAAGAGTGTTTGGCTATGTTTGAGCACAAAGGAGATGGGTCTGCTCCAAACTGTCCACATTGTGGGGAAGTGGGTGGTGTTCGGGAGGGGACTTTTCCTGATCCACCCTCCTCCCCAGCCGTGTGCCTCAGCGGAACAAGAATGCACGCCTATGCAGTTTGAAAGGAAAATCCATTGAAGAATGTTTAAAAGGAAGTAAAAATGACGAAGCACGTGCTGGCAGCAATTGTTGCTCTTTGTTTTCAGAGGCAGCTGTGGTCTTAGGAGAATAAGCATCAGATCTGAGCCAAGACAGTCTCTTCCTGTGTCAAATGGATGAGTAAGCATTGCTTCCGCCCAGGGCCATTGTCCAAGGGCTGTGTGAAATTCCCTCTGGCATTTCACTGGCAGTTTCTCCATCTGTCTCTTCACTCATTCACTCATTCACTCATTCATTCACATTTGAGAAGCACTTAACAGCTTCTTCCTGGAAGACCTTTCTATCCAACATCTAAAACCACAGTTAAATTATAAAGTGCAGTCAGTACTAGAAGGAAACCTCCAAAGTCCAAAGCAGCAGCAACACTGAGCCTGGTGTGGTGGCACACACCTTAATTCCAGTTACTCGAGAAACTGAGGCAGGAGGATTACAAATTTGAGGCCAGCCTGGGTAATTTATTGAGATCTTGTCTCAAAAAAATGAAAAAAGGTTTGGGGTGTAGCTCCAATGTTAGACCTCTTGCTTAGCATGTGTGAAGCCCTGGGTTCCCTCCCCAGTTCTGAAAAGGGGGAAAAGGAAGGGAAGGGCAACACTGGAGACCAGTCTAGAAGGGTGACTGATGTTTCACTGGGAACTTCAAGGTGAATCAGAGCATGCCAAGTAGCAGAAATGGCATGTGTAAAGGCCCTGAGGCAAGAATGATCTTGGTTGTCAGAGGAGCAGCTGCTTCCAGAGCCAGGGCAGTTGGAATAATGTGGGAGAGGAGACAGGGCTACAGGGGTGGGGGAGTCCAGTAGTGTGGCCCCAGAGGGCTCCTGGGCAGCAGGTGGAGTGTACATTTTGTCCTGAGGCAATGGGGAGCCATGGGAAGCTTCAGAGCATACTAGAAGCTTATAGACCTATGGACACTTCTTTTTTGGGTGGTAAAATTTATATAAAGCAAAATGTCCGTTTTATGGTGTGCATTTAGTACACTCACAATGTTGTATGACCATCACCTTGTTATAGCTCCAGAACATTCCCATCACCCCCAAAGGAAACCTCACATCCATTAGCAGTCCCTCCCCAGACCCGCCACCATCATCCCCAGCCCCTGGCAGACACCAGTCCACTTTGTCTCGATGGATTTTCCACTTCTAAACATTTCCTGTCAATATGTGGCCTTTTGCTTCTGGCTTCTCTGATTTAGAACTTCTTTTCCTTCTCCCCTCCCCTCTTCGAGCTAAGATGGGACTGAGGGCCTCACACCTGGTGGGTGAGCACTCTACTATTGAATGACACACCCAGCCCTTTATACCTTTAACAGAGCAGCCTGGAAGGATGGAACAGAGCAGGCTCCCGACCCCGCCCACTTTTAACACCAGGCACCTGTGTGGATTGTCAGCCGCTTGGGTTGCTGGCGCTCTTTGCCTGAATGCCTACTGGAGGGCCAGAATTACCTAGATTGCCATTCCCCAGGCAACCCTGATCAATGACAGGGATGGGGTAAAAACACCCTACCCTCGCCCAGAGACAGGCAAACAGACCCCACACACTAGACAGCTATTCGGTGTCTTCCCCACAATTACATGCACACATGGATCCTCCTGACTCACTGAGCCTGTGTCGCAGCAGCCCTACGTCACCCTTGGGCCATTGTCTGAAATGCAGTCTCAGACAAGCTTGCAGGCTCCACCTGGCCCCAAGCATGAGTGAGGTCACTTCCAAAGCATCTGGATCCAGTCAGCCCTTCCTAGAAATGGTGCATCTCTTGCAGCACCTACCCTGAAGCCTCTGACAGTTCCCCTGCTTCAGGAGCTGTCCACTCCCTCCTTCCCTCTGGCCTTTAGCACTTTTGGTGGATTGTTGAAATGGGCAGAAGTGGCTGGGCTCATTGGTGTCCCTCAGAAAACGGTCCTGTATCCAAGCAAGCAGGACCCAATACAGGCACCCAGAAGGGAGGCTGTCCTTACACAACACTGGACATTTTACAACAGAGGGATGGCATGGGGCACTTGGTGCCTGGGCTGTTTTCCTCTTAGACAACAACTACCTATTTTATAGGTGAGGAAGCTGAGACCCAGAGAGGCAACACTGACCACATCACTAACAAGGGCTATATCCATGAGACTCTAGGCTGCATAAAACCAAAAAGGGGATTCGTTGCTTAAGAATTGAACATTACAGCTTCAGGCTCAGCTGGACCCAGGAGCAGGCAACATTACAAGGGAGCCATCTTATTTATCTCTCTGTCTCTTTCGGTGGTGGAAATCAAACTCAGAGCCTCACAGGTGTTAGGCAAGAACTCTACCACTTCAGTCTACCATTTCTGTCCATGTCTTGGCTCTGTTGTCCTTTGTTCCCACACAGGTGAAATGGCAGCCGGCAACTCTGAGCTGACTTTTATCCACTTAAGTAACAAAAAGAGTGCTGTTGTCTGAAAACTTCCCCAGATGCACCAGAGTTGTGTGGTATTGGCTTGACCTGGGGCATATGTCCATCTCTGAACCAATCACACAGGCCAAAGGGTCACAGTGCGTTGATTGGCAGCGTCTGGGTGGGTGGGGCCAAGAGTGGAAGCCTGATTTTCTTCCCTGAACTACACTGATCTGTTTTAGGCTGGGCACTTTTGTTCCACTGCAAAAATCACCATCAGTCAGCCCTGGAAATGACCCCTGGGAACTCGCCACCCCTAAGTCCCAGTCCCTGCTCTGTCCAAGTCTCAATTTCTTCATCTGTAAAATGGGTCACCAGGAGCATCTTGCACTCAGTGAAAAGGTGCAGAGTTTACAGAAAGTGAGATCTAGATTAAGAGAGCAAGACAAAGACCTTTCTGAGTGACATTGGGGCCTGTGTTGGGACGTATTGCACCCAGCAGCAAATACTCAGCAGGATGGGGCACAGGGTACCAGGCTCCTGGTAGCCACCGCGGGCACAGTGGGAGCAGAGCACATGGCCATGGGCACCAGTGCCTGAGGACAGCCTCTGACAGCCCCATTCATCTTCCCAGAAAAGCCATCATTCTTGCTGTCCCCTCCACCCCTCCTGGCCCCCTCTTCTGCCCCAGTTTTTGTTTACCCATTCAGGGCCACAATTTATTTTCAGATGAGAATGTCTGTCCTCCTCCCTGTCCGTGGCCACTGGCCAGAGCCATGGACCAGCCACACACAGAGAAGGAAGGAAAGTTAGGAGTAATTCACCCTGGTTTTGAGAAGCGGGGTCCTGGGGCCAGGTCTCAGGCCTGGGGTTTAACGCTCTGGTTCTCCTTACCAACAGCCACCAACAGTCCCAGCAGCCTGAATTCTCCCATTTTTTTTTTCACTCTTCTAATGAGTGGAAGAGACTGATAGCGCTGAGTGCAGAGCTGGCTTAGCCTGGATGCCAAGAGCTTCGGCACGAGCCGGGCGTGGTTCAGACTGGCTTGACATGTTCAAGTATGAACACTTCTCCATTTCACCCAAATGAGGATGTACTTGTGTTTGCTTTCAGTTTCAGTTTCAAAATCAGATTTATTTTATTCAGTTGATGAGATCATAGAAAGTTGAGTTCACAGTCAGCCCCTCCCCCACCGTCAGCTAAGCAAACTTCTATTCATCCTTCAAAACCCAACGCCATACGCTCTCCTCCATCCTTCACATATCCATGCCACTGCCAGGTCATTCCCCTCTCTGTGTCATAAGAGAGGAACCCCCTGGCACTGTGGTCATCTGATTATGACTGCTTCTCCCGCCCTGGGCTCTGTTCTAGCACCCATATTAGCGCCACAGTGGACACTTAGTAAATATAGGGTTTTTTTTAATTTAAAAGAAATTTTAGAAATTATAAAATAGTATGCAGATTACATTAAAATATAATTTAGTGGGCCGGGGATATAGCTCAGTCGGTAGAGTGCTTGCCTTGAAAGCACAAGGTCCTGGGTTTAATCTCCAGCACTGCAAAAGAAAAATTATATATATATATATATATATATATATATATATATATACACACACACATATATATATACACACACATATATATATATACACACACACATACATATATAATTTGCAAATTATATATATATAATTTGCATGGTAATCAATTCATCCCTGCATTCCATCCCCAGTACCCGAGGGAAAAAGAAGGGGTAGGGAGCCCCGGATGAAACCCAGGGCCTCGGCATCTACCACTGAGCTCCACCCCCAGCCCCTAGTGACCTTTGTTTTTTAATTTTTAGTTGTAGATGGACACAATGCCTTTATTTATTTTTACGTGGCGCTGAAGATCGGACCCAGTGCCTCACACGTGCCAGGCGAGGCAAGCGCTCTACCGCGAGGTACAACCCCAGACCCCCTAATGGTTCTTACCCCATGTATTCACAGCTGTGGACCGTCACTGCAGCCAGGTTTAGAATATTTTCATCCCCCCCGCCCCCATTAGCGGTCACGCCCCACTCCCCTCCCCCAGCCTCTGGGAGCCACTAATCCACTCTCTCATCCTGTGGATTCCCCTGATCCGAACATTTTGAATCAATGGAATCACGCCCCACGTGCCCTCTTGTGTCTGACCTTCACTTGGCATCACGTTTTCCAAGTTCCTCCAGGTCGCAGCCTGTGTCAGTGCCTCATTCCTTATGGCCGAATGATGGACAGATCACCTACCCACTCATCCGCGGATGGCATTTGTTATTTACACCTTTTGGCTGCTGCGAACTAAGCCACTATGGACTTAATGTACAAGCGTTGGCATAGACATAGTTGTTTTTTCCTTTCACTCATACCAAGGAGAGACAGTGAATGTTTAATAGTTACTTTGGACCCTCTAAACTGTAGCCCAAGTCACCTGGCTTGTGTAGGCTGAAGATCAATTCCTGCAGCCTTTGAAATCAGCCTCCACTCACTCACATGGGAAGAGGAGCAGCGCAGCTCAGAGATTGCCAGATTCCCTTTAAGGACAGAAGGATTCTGTGAGTGGGAAGTGCGGTTTTTCTGACAGCTGCTGTAATCCTCTGGCCTGGATCTTGAATTTGGGATCCTCCTGCCTCAGCCTCCTGAGTGGCTGGGATCACAGGCCACTGCACCCAATCCAAACTGAAATTTTTGCTCTTCAAATCTGATGTGTCCACCTCTCAGGCCTTTCAGGGAACACCCAGATGTGTGACCCGGATCAGGCCATGGGCTTTGGGAGTGGCAGATCTGGCAGCTCCCTGCCCTGGGTTTATTTTGGTCGAGAGTAGCCAGCTTGGTCAGCACCTCTGACCTGCCTCTCCCCAGAACGGTGAAACCAGAGGCCTCTCAAACTCGTGTCCTTGGCCTGCAGGTGTCCTGGGATACATCCAGGGCTGGAAACCTGGCCTTTGTCCAGATGTCAAAGGCCGAGGTAAGTGGCTGAGGTCTGGCAGCTGGAAGCCCTCATTTTATGTCAGAAATTCCCCATCTGAAAAGCAAAGACCTCCCTGCCTCCCATCTACCTCCAGGCCTCTGTGTGCTTGCACAATCACGGTTCACCAGAGAAACAGGATAGGATATATGGATACTATATTATATATGTATAATGGGATTCATTTTAAGCAATTGACATTTTAAGCAATTGTGGGACTAATAAGACTAAGATCCATAGTGCACTCTGGCAGGCTGGACCCTGAAGGAGGATTTCTCTGTTGTAGCTTTGAGAATTCCTTCTTCCCCAAGAAGCTCTGTTTTGGTCCCAAAGGTCTTCAACTGATTAGATCAGGACCACCCGGGGTATCCAGGATAAGTTCCTTTGCTTCAGGTCGACTGATTAGTGATGTTAACCACATCTACAAGATACAAAATACTTTCACATCATCTAGGCTAGTATTTGGCCAATTGATCTGAGGGAAAGGAGTGTGTGTGTGTGTGTGTGTGTGTGTGTGTGTGTGTTTGACCAAACAATTGGACAGTGTAGCCTGGTTAAGAGGACACATTTTTTTTCCAGTGCTGAGGATGGAACCCAGGGCCTCACACCTGCTAGGCAAGCACTCAACCACTGACCTCCCCCTAGCACCCAATTAATTTTAACCATCAGTGTCATTCCCTGTTCCCCTCCCCCTACAATCGTACCTGCTAGAATGTCACCTCCTCTGAGAAACCTTCCATGATGTGCCCCACCCCAAGTGAGAGAACAGAGGTGTGTTGACCAGCTGCTTCTGGGCAGAAAGAACGGCATGTGCAAAGGTCCTGGAGCCAGAAGAGGAGCATCAGGACAGACAGGAGGGGTACCTGTGGCATATCCTGGAGGATATCAGCAGGGATGAAAGGTACAACACCAGCCACACTGCCCAGAACCACCTGTGTGGGCTGCCCAGGGTCTGTGAGCTGACCCTGTGCCTCTGAGGCCTGATGTCCCGCTCCCCCATGCAACTACCTGGGAGCTGCTGAGGGCCAGGCTGCCTGGTGGAGATCCCTCCCTGGTCCTGGGGGACGACCCAGCAGGACCCCACAGGGCTCCACCTTGCCTTTGCTCTGGTGGCTCCCTCTGCCTGGAGCTCTTCCTGGCTCTCCCTTTCCTCCTCACCCCTGCTGGGTGTGAGCACAGCTTCCTCCACCAAGCTCGGCCTTCCTGGGTCTGCGCGCGGCAGCCCTGCTTTACCTTCCGGGAGCCGAGATGACTTCCTTCTCCGCTGTGCTTCTCCCTCTGGAGTGCGGGGCGGGAGTGGGATTGTCCTCGCCTCCGGGGAACTGCCGAGCCTGTGAATGGGGCTGCTTGCTGTCCCCTCTCGCTCACCTTGAAGCCACCAGCCTGGATGGGTGGATTCCTCGCTTCTCGCCTGGAGTGACCATGCCACTGCGGAGGCTCTGGTCCCGTTGCCTTCTTTGTCCTCCAAGAGGTCACCTGGACACCACCCTGCAGCCCCCGCCTCCCTCCCTCAGGACGCCCCGTGACAGCCTCCAAGGTGTCTTTTAAGCACCAGATTCTGGCACAGGCCCTCCGCTCTCAGGCTCTGCGGCGCTCGTCTTGCCTTTGGAGACCATTTCGGCCCTTCTCCCACTGTCCCCGGGCTTCAGCCTGGGCCTTGTCCCATCATTTTTCCGATACACCTTCCTCCCTGGTCTGGGTTGGCTCTCACCAGCTTTCCCTCTGATGAATTCCTATTCATCCTTCAAAACCCCAAACGGTTCCTTCCTTCAGAAAGTCCTTCCTGTCCCTTCTCATGCCCCTCTGGGCGTGTTTTTATCCAGTTTTGTCACCTACGGCTGGGGTGACTGCCGTTCCTGGCCTTTCCTCAGAAGGGCTGGCCACGTTTTTATCATTTATTGAACAAAAAGACCAGCACGTGTCTCATCCCTACGCTGAGCGCCTCACAGCTGCCCTCTGCACCTTACAAAAAGAGCTGGGGGCACTTGGGCCGCCTCAAGGTGCCCCTCAGGTGGGTGGGCCCAGAAGGCGGAGCCCAGAGAGCAGGGTCCCAGCCAGGTGCTGCGGTGACCTCAGTGAGGCAGTCCTGAGTCCTGAGTCAAAAGGATCCTTGGTCAAAATAGGTAAGTGAGGGCAAGCGTCTGAGGGTGTGGAGCAAGGCAGGCACACAGAGGCAGCCAGGGACACTGCCCAGGCCCCTCAGCCATCGCCAACCTTAGGGGACCGCAGCCACAGCAGAGGCAATAGAAGTCCTTCCTTAAGACCAGTCATAGCTGCCCATCCCCGGGACCAGCCTCCACTTCAACACCCTGCAGGAAAACGTGTCAGGGCTGAAGACCCAGGAAAAACAGTCTCTTATGGGATCCTGATGGCGCAATGGTAAGACCTGGTGCTTCTGGGAGCAGTAATTTAGCACCTACTGCATACCAGCCTCAAGCCAGCAGCGGACAGAGAAACAGCAACGTAGGCAGGTTCAGGATTTGGGATTTGAACCCTCAGCTGCAGGTGGGGACAGCATGGCTTCCTTCTGTCTTCAGTGCAACACCTGGGGAAGGGAAACTTGAGCTTGAACTGGAGCTTGAGCTGGAGACTTGAGCTTCTGGGAGAGTAGAACCTCGCTCAAGGGTTCAGGGTGGGATCCTCTGAGGAAAGCAGAGTGTGTGGCTTCTCCACCTGCCCTCAGGGCTCAGGGCCTTTGCAGATGGCCTGAGAAACTGTCCCCTGGGAGCTGGGACTAGGCCAAGACCTGAGTCCCAATCTGTGGGTGAACCCAGGGTAACTGCCCCACCCAGGTTTCACTTTATCATTTTCCCCTCATTATAAAAGTATTGGGCAATTTCCTGATGCAGAATTGAAAAAGCAGAAAAGAAAACATGGAAACCACAACCACTCCCGCCGTCACTCTGCACATAGTCCCCACTGGCCTCTTCAGCTATTGCCTGCCACCATTTCTTTGCCTGCATTTTTAAAAAAATTGCTTTATTTTATTTTTCTTGTTAGCTTAGTAATCTGACTCTAATCGGAGAAAAAACAGTCAACAAGATAAGCAGGAAAAAAAAGTTACCTGTCCCTCCCAACACAAGAACAGCTGATCTTTCTGAGCAAACTATTCTCTTTCTTGGTATGCAACTGCTTCACGTAGACATTTGGGAAAATGCTGATAAACCAAGGCCAGAGTGCGGCGGGCCTCCAAATCCAGGGATCCCACATGTGTGGATTTAATCAGATTGAAACTATTTGGGGAAAAATTGCATCTATACTGAACACATTCAGGCTTTCTTCCTAGATATGATTCCCTACACAATGTAACAATTATTTAAATGGTATTTACGTTATATTAGGTATTATAAGTCATCTAGAGAGGATTTAAAGTACACTGGAGGATTGCTTAGGGTCTATGCAAATACTGTGCTGTTTTATATAGACTTGAGCATCCTGGAACAGGTCAGAACTCATCATCCCTCAATACCAAGGGATGACTGTATTTTCTTCTCATTCCTCCACCCAGATTTGATCCTATTAACCTCTAGGCCTATAGATTTCCAGACTATGAATATTCATGAGATGAATAGCAAGTGGTTCCAAGCATAGACACTGGACCCAGATAGCCCAAGTCCAAATTTCAACTTCACTGCTTGCTGGCTGTGTGACCTTGAACAAGTTGCTTTGCCTCTCTCAGCCTATTTCCTGGTCTGTACAACAGGATGGTAATTGTGGGAATTTCCACGTATATTGTGAGGGCTGAGGTGTGGTGATCCTCTATCCAGGGAGATATCTTCCAAGACCCAGGAGATGCCCAAAACTGTGGACTGTACTGAACCCCACATAAGCTACGGTCCCCCAAAGGTCCATACGATGAAGGTTTGGTCCCTAGCCTGTGGCGCTATTGGGAGGTAGGAGAGTCTTTTAGAGGCGGAGCCTAATGGGAGGAAGTTAGGTCACTGGGGGCCTGCCCTTGAAGGGCATATTGGGACCCTGACCCCTGTTTCTTTCTCTGCTTCCTGGTCACCATGAGGTCAACAGCCATGTCTATCACATCCTCTGTGCCATGACATGCTACCTTGACATAGGCCCGAAGCAATGGGGCTAATTCGTCATGGACTGAAGCTTCCAAAACTATGAGCCAAAATCAACCTTTACTCTTTTACTAGTTAATTATTTCAGGTATTTGTTGCAGTGACAAGTGTTGTTGTTTTTTTCTTTTTTCCTTTTTTTTTTTTTTTTTTGCAGTGCTGGGGATTGAACCCAGGACCTTGTGAGGCAAGCACTCTACCAACTGAGCTATATCCACAACCAGTGAGAGGTGTATTTAAAAAACAATGTTGAGCCAAGTGTGGTGGTGCACACCTGTTATCCCAGTGATTTGGAAAGCTGAGACAGGAGGATCTCTTGAGCCCAGGAGTTTTGGGTCAGCCTGGACAACACAGTGAAACCTCATCTAAAACAAAATGAAGCAACCAGGCGGGGTGGCGCACGCCTGTAATCCCAGCAACTTGGGAGGCTGAGGCAGGAGGATCCCAAGTTCAAAGTCAGCCTCAGCAACTTAGCGAGGCCCTAAGTAACTCAGTGAGACCCTGTTTCTAAATAAAATACAAAATAGGGCTGGGGATGTGGCTCAGTGGCCGAGTGTCCCTGAGTTCAATCCCCGGTTCCAAAAAAAAAAAAAAAAAATGAAGCAAAACAAAAATCCCACAATTTAATTTTATACCCCTTTCCTCTGCTTACAAAAGTATGACAAACTTTTGCCTTTTTACTTAAATGAAGCATTTTACAGCTTCTCTTTGGCAAAAACAAAGTGCCAGCATTGCTACTCTTGCATTTGGGACTGTCATTTAGTAAAATAAGGGTGACTTGAATATAAGCACTGCAATACTTGAGTGTATCAATAACTGAGACAGCAACTAAGTGGCTAACGGGGAGTAGCATATACAGTATGGATACACTGGATAGAGGGAAGATTCTTGACCCATTCAGGACAGAGTAGGATGGCTTGAGATTTTATCACACTACTCAGAATGACGATTTGAAACTTACAAATTGTTTTTTCCTGGAATTTACCATTTAATATTTTCAGACCATTGTTGACTGTGGAGAATGAAACTTCAGATAACTGAGAACTACTGTAATGCACTTACTGTGCCGAGGACATTTTTAAAAATCTAACCTTGAGGGCTGGGATTATATCTCAGTGGTAGAGCGCCTGCCTGGCATACTGGGTTGAATCCTCAGCACCACACAAAGATGAATAAAATAAAATAAAGGTATTGTGTCCAGCTACAACTAAAATATTTTTGTAAATGTAATGTTGGGCCAGGAGCAGTGGTGCACACTTGTAGTTATAGCTGTTTGGGAGGCTGAGGCAGGAGGCTCACTTGAACTGAGCAGTTCAAGACCAGCCTGGACAACAAGTGAGACCCTATCTTAACACACACACACACACACACACACACACACACACACTTTAGCTTTTGGTTTTTTAAAATATTTTTTGTTGTAGATGGACATGACACCTTTATTTTATTTATTTTTATGCAGTGCTGAGGATCGAACCCAGTGCCTCACACATGTTACGCAAGCTCTCTACCCCTGAGCCACAACCCCAGGCTACAACTCAGTGTTTATACTTCTTTCTCTGCTCACACATACACACAGAGCAACTGCTAATGTAGGAAGGGAAAGGCTGGCAGTCCCTCCCAGCAGAGCCCTGTCTGAGGCAGGTGAGAATGGGAGACAAAGCCTAGCCTCAGCCTGGAACCCTGGAGCATGAACAGCAGCTCCGAGCTTGTGATGGTCAGAGGTGGGGACCTGGTAGTACAACCAGCCCTCCGTATCCACAGGTTTAAGTTTGTGGATTCGATGAAACACTGAAAATCTTTTAAAAAATTGTGCTTGCGCTGAACATGAAGACTTTTTTCTTTTCCTTATTCCTTAAACTATATAACAACTACGTACATGGCATTCAGGTTGCAGTAGGTGTTTCAAGTACTTAGATCCAAAGTCTGTGGGAGGATGTGCCTAGATTCCAAGCAAATACTACACTGTTATAGAAGGACCCGAGCATCTGTGGATTTAGGTCTCCCTGAGGGGTGCCCTCCAGATACCAGTGGACAGCCATATATCCAAATCAACCCTCACAGGGGCTATTATTCTCTAGTTTAACACAAGAAGGAACCGAGGCACAGAAAGGGAGGGGTGACTACTCCAGACTCAATCCACAGCATGGACGAAGGGGTCAAGTTATTAGGAAAGAAGTCAATACTTGTGAAAACTTTTTTTCCTTTTGCTATTTTTCTTATTATTTATTTACTTGTCAAACAAGGTCATGCTCTGTTGCATAGGCTGGCCCCAAACTGCTGGGCTCAAGCAATCCTTTTGCCTCCATCTCCTGAGTTGCTGGGATTACAGGTGTGCACCACTGTACCTGACCTCAACATGCAATTTAACCCCTCAGGTTAGCAAGTCATGCTTTCCCTTTTATGAACCTGATTTATTTTGAAATACAGATTCACGTGCAGTTGTAAGAAATGATAGAGAGAGATCCCAGGTATCCTTCACCTTGCCTTCCCCAATGGGAACATCTTGCATGGTTATAGGGTATCATCACCACCAGGAAATTAACATCAATATAACCTACAGCCTTTGTCCAGATTTCTCCAGTTATACACGCACTCATGTGCATGCTATAGGATTTTAAAGAAATAATACTACAGTTTAGATGTGGTTTGTTCCCCAAAGATTCATGTGTTGGAAGCTTGGTCTTTCATGTGGTAGTGGGACCTTTAAGAGGTGGAGCCTAATGAGAGGTAGTTAGATCATTGAGGACTCTGTCCTTGAAAGGAATTAAGGTATTAAGGTAGTTCTCATGAGACCCCAAGTTCTCTTGAGAGTTGTTACAAGAACAAACTCAACCCCTGAATGACTCTCTGACTTCCTGTTTGGTAATGTGATATTTCTCTCTCTCTCTCTCTCTCTCTCTCTCTCTCTCTCTCTCTCTCTCTCCCTCTCTTTCACCCTCCCTTCCTCCCTCTTGTACACTCCCAGACCTACTGTGAGGTCTTCACTGGAGTTAAGCTGATACCAGAACCATGCCATTGAATCTCTAGAACTGGGAGCCAAACAAATCTCTTTATAAGATTAGACTGCTTCAGGTATTTCATTATAGTAATGAAAAATGGACTAATGAAAATCACAATAACAACAATGAAAGTTGTTTTCCAGGTATTGGGCAACTCTTCTGGGACTGAATCCCACATAGCTCTGTGGATTTAGGCTCAGAGTAAGAGCAGACTTTCTCCCCAAGATTGGATTTTTGTATATGGCGTGAGGTAAGGATCAAGTTCATTTTATCCCATGCGGATGTCCAGTTGTTCCAGAACTGAAAAAGCCTATCCTTGCTGGACCTCATGCAGGTAACCACAGACGGAGCAGGGATTCCAACTCTTGTCCATATGACCCAACCAGGAACATTCTCCAGGTCTCCAGTGGGCCTCTCCTCAGGGCCAGCTAACCAAGCTTTGCCCTGTTAGCCAAACAGAGTATTTTTAAGGTCACAAACATTTGCCAAGGGAAGCAGGGTGGAGAGATATAGACCATGCTTCCTTCCTGCAGGGACAGTGAAGTGTCCCCTTCTGCCTGCTGCCCACCCTGACCTCACCTTGTTATATTTTTTCCTTTTCCTGCCCTCTTCCCAGAAGGCCATGTGTACATTGCCCATGCAGAACGTCTCCACTAAGGGGAAGTCCAAGCTCATGCTCAAGGCCAGCGCCTTGACAACTGGGAGTCATTCCAAGCAGAAATGCCCCAACATGAGATCCATGTTGCAATCCCTGCCTGCCACCAAGGGTCAGAATCACAAGGTATGGTCAGGCCCCCAGCCACTAACAAACTTGCCCAGTCAACTCAAATCTCCCAAATCACAGAGAGGCTTTACGCACCCAGAAAATTCAGGAATCTCCCTAGACTCCTCCCTAAGCCTCCAGAACATTTTATCACTTGACCAACTTCTCATGCCCCAACCACCACCCCGACAGGCCATCTTTCCCTGGAGGCTGTCCCAGGTCATTCTTGGCCTCCCTGATACTACTATCGCATAGTGCCTTCTCCCTATGGCAGCCATGGGGAATATTCCAGAACGTAAAAATTCCAACTAAGTTCAAAATGTGCCTGTGGCTCCCATCATCCTGGGAGGGAACCTGCCCCCATCCTCTTGCAGCCCCTGATGCCCCCCATTCCCCACCACCCTTGTTGCTCTTCAAACACACCCAGTTCCTTCCTACCTCATGGCCTTTGCACATGCTGTACCCTCTACCTGGGATGTCCTTCCTCTGGATCTCTGTGGGCCTGGCTTCTGCTCTTTGGGATCTCAGTTCAAATGTCACTTCTTGGTGTCTCCGCCCTTCCCACAGAGAGTCCCCCCCCCCCCCCATGTTACTCAGCCAACCCAGTTTCCTGTTTGATTTCCTTCTGGGTTCAGATTGCCCTTCAGCTCCTCCTTGTTTATATACAGTTGGTCCTTGGGACCTGTGGGTTCCACATCAGTGGACTCAATCAACAATGGTTCAAAAATTTTGGGGAAAAAATGCATCCATACTGAATTGCATCTGTTCTAAATTTTTTTTTGTTATATTTCCTAAACGATTGAAGAGAAGTTAGGCAGTTTGGGCCTCAGGACCCCTCTTCATCCCCACTAAAGGACCCTGAGCCTCACGGTAGAAGAGAGAAGGGAGCTGAGGCTGGAGTCTCCTGAGTGACTCCCTGGTCTCAGGCAGACCTCCCGGGAAGAGGTTGAGGGGGTGCCCAGGAGGTGAGGCTGCAGGAGGTGGCTTTGTCACCCAGAGGCACAGAGCAAGCAGGGTCCCTCCAAGGACAGGCAGACGAGGCTGGCTCTGCACCCTATGGGATGACAGCAAGGTGGCCTCTCGCTCCTCTTCCGAAGTTTCCAAGTGCCAGGCACAAGCTGGCCCAGGATGTGGACAAGGGAAGGTGATTTCCAGTGGCTTCTGAGGTGCCCAGGAAGCCCCTCCCCCTAGGGTCCTCCCCCTTCCTCCCCTCACGCTCTCACCGGCCATGTCCGTGGTCCTTTCTGTGATCACTGTCCCACCTTTGTACAGAGGGCCCACTCGGATCTGCTATGGAGACCTTCAACGTGACCTTATTTTCTAGGCCCTTCAGATGCCCCGGGGTTGTCTGGCCTGTGCCCCACTCCCACCTGGGATTGGCTGTTTTTCCAGAATACCTGAGCCGTTTTGTGGGAGTTGGTGCCTAGAGATCATAGTTGGAGTCAGAGGTGCTCAGGGCCCCTAGGCTGTCTCTGTCTCCAGACCTTTTTTTTTTTTTCATTCCTTTGTGGTGCTGGGGATGGAGCCGAGGGCCTCACACATGGTAGGCAAGTGCTCCACCATTGAGTCTAGCTCCAGCCCTGGGCCTCTTCACTGGGCAGAGAGAAGACATGCTTTTCCTTTCTGAGAGATGATAGATTATGTGTTAGACCAATATTGTCAATTTCCTTATTTAGGATCACAGGATTTTATTTAACTTCTTTGTCTTTATATTTGGACATCTTCCCCCTAACACTGAGATCTGGGTTCCTAACAACATTAACATTACTTATTTGCTTTATTAAAAAGTATGTATAATAATTTCAGAATAGCAATGCCAGCAATTATAACTAACACTATGATTGTCAAAAACAGCTTAAGAGGGCTGGGGATATAGCTCAGTTGGCAGAGTGCTTGCCTTGCAAGCACAAGGCCCTGGGTTCAATCCCCAGCACCGCAAAAAAAAAAAAAAAAAACCAGCTTAAGATTTGTAATTCTTTTGTCTTGGGGTACATCCCACCAGGTAATATATGTGTATAATGTGTTCGACATACTGTGTTTCAGCCAGGTGTAGTGGTGCACACCTGTTATCCCAGCATCTGGGGAGGCTGAGGCAGGAAGATCACAAGTTTGAGGCCAGTCTGGGTACTTGGTGAGACCCTGTCTCAAAATATCATAAATAGGGCTGGGATGTAGCCCAGGGGTGGAGAAAGCACCCTTGGGTTCAGTCCTAGCACTGAAAATTTTTTTTTTTACTGTGTTTAAAGTCATCCAAAATAATTCCTACTCATGTGGTTGAGCTGTCAATTCAAGAGCACCACAGTTTGTCTCATTTTCATTTCAAGTTTTTTTGGTTCTGTCTTTCTTTCCTTCTCTTCCTTTAATTTTGTTTTGGTCCTGGAGTCGTGTTTACAAAATAAGATAGACTCAGGGACATCCAGTCTTCAGAAGCCTGCTCCTTTTATTCTATTTCTTTCTTTCGCTTAAATTTTGAAGTTTTGTTCTTCCATTTTAAATATAAGCAAATCGGGGCTGGGGTGCAGCTTGGTGGTAGAGCACTTGACTAGAATGCATAGAGCCCTGGGTTCCAACCTCGGTACTGCTGGGAAAATGAAGTGAAAAAATATATAAGCAGATAAATAGACATTCATATTCTCCCTTGATGAGTGTAGTCCATATCATGCACCTTTCTCTAACCTGAGGTCCACCCTGGTGCTGGAGAGCTCATTGGTTTTGGTGCTGGGGATTGAACCCAGGTACATTCTACCACTGAGTAGATCCCCAGCCCTTTTTATTGTTTTATTTTAAGTTACCCAGGCTGGCCTTGAACTTGTGATCCTCCTGCGTCAGCCTCCCGAGTAGTTGGGTTTTACAGGTGTGTGCCACTGCACCCAGTTTGATGCTGAGGTCTCTAAACATAAGAGCATACACTGGAATTCATCAACATGGTATCATTCTGTTAGAGTTGAAAGAATGAAAGAAAGAAAGAAAGAAAGAAAGAAAGAAAGAAAGAAAGAAAGAAAGAAAGAAAGAAAGAAGGGAGGGAGGGAGGGAGGGA